>CAUYRH010118827.1:0-22644 GCA_963574655.1 Perodicticus potto
AGTAAATGCTTTTGTCCTAAGATCAAGATCAAAGCAATATGTTGCCCTCCTACTCCTAGTATTCATTATACTGAAGACCCGACATTAAATACAGTAAGGCAAGTAAAAGAAGTAAAGGCATTCAGATTGGAAAAAAAGAAATAAATTGCCCTTATTCACAATTATGTGATTGTTTACATACAAAATGCCAAACTATAACAGAGCTACTAGCACTAATATGTGAGTTTACAAAGGTCCCAGGATATAAAACCAATATATAAAAATCAATTACACTTCTATAAACTAGCAGTGACCAATGGGAAAATGGAGTACAAAACAACTATGTGATATACACCTACCATTTACATTACCTGGTAAGAACATAAAACAGGGGTAAATGAAACAAAATTATGTGTAACACCTGTCCCTTTAAAACTATAAAACATTACTGAAATAAAAATTTTTAAACCTAAATGAATGGAGAGATAAACTATATTTATTTAGAAGACGAAATATTGTTAGCATATTGATGATGAACAGGTAAACAAAATCCCCTGCAGGCTTTTTCATAGAAATTGAAAAGCTGATTCTAAAATTTATAGAAAGATACCAAAGACCTAGAATAACCAAAACATGAAAAAGAGGAACAAAACTGGAAGATTCACACTACCTGATTTGAGCATTTAATATGTTACAGTAATTAAGACAGGGTGGTATAGGTTGAGTATCACATATCCAAATCCTGGGAAACAGAAGTATTTCAGAGTTTTTTGGATTCTGGAATTTACCTTATATATTTACAGGGTCAGCATCTCTAATCCAAAAATCCACAATGTGAAATGCTTCAATGAGCATTTCCTTTGAACTTCATGTTGGAGCTCAAAAAGCTTTCATTTTGGAACATGTCAGATTTTAGATTTCTAGGTTAGGGATACTCAAACTGTACTTGTGTGTAGACTGACATATATGTTTTCAAATACATATCTGAAAGATGTCATGGTAAATTAATTTCAAAAGAACAGTCTTTTAAAAAAATGTAACTGGTGCAACAGGAAACAAATATTCAAAAAATAATACTTAAGAACTAAAATTTGGTGGGTATGGTGGTTCATGCCTGTACTCCTAGCATTTTGGGAGACCAAGGTGGGAGGATTGCTTGTGGCCAGGACTTCAAGACCAGCCTGAGTGAGAGCGAGACCCTAACAATAGAAAAATTCACCGGGCATGGATGCTCAAGCCTATAGACAGTCTTAGCTAATCAGGAGGCTTAGAGGCAGGAAGATTGCTTGAGCCCAGGAGTTTGAGGTTACAGTGAACTACAATGATGCCCCTGCACTCTAGCTTAGGTGACAGAGCAAGACTATGTCTTAAAAAAAAGAAGGAAACTAAAATTATAAATCTCCTGGAAGAAAAGATATGAAAAAAAATCTTTGTTACCCTGGGTTAGAAAGACTTGGTAAATAGGACACAAAAAGCATGAGCTATAAAAGAAAAACTTGATAAACTGGACTTTATCAAAAATAAGACCATCTGGCCGGGCATGGTGGCTCATACTTGTATTCCTAGCACTCTGGGAAGCTGAGGTGGGTGGAAAGTCTGAGCTCAGGAGTTTAAAACCAGCCTAACAAGAGTGAGACTCCATCTCTAATAAAACTAGCTGGGCATTATGGCAGGTGTCTGTAGTCCCAGTCATTTGTGAGACTGAGGCAAGAGGATCACTTGAGCCCAGAAGTTTGAGGTTGCTGTGAGCTGTGATGCCACAGCACTCTACCCAGGCAGCAGAGTAAGACTCTGTCTCAAAAAAACAATTATTCTGGCTCGGCACCCATAGCACAGTGGTTATGGCGCCAGCCACATACACCAAAGCTGGCAGATTTGAACTCAGCCTGGGCCAGCTAAACAATGACAACTGCAACAAAAAATAGTCAGGTGTTGTAGCAGGCACCTGTAGTCCCAGCTACTTGGGAGGCTAAGGCAAGAGAATCAGTTAAGCCCAAGAGTTTGAAGTTGCTGTGAGCTGTGACGCCATGGCACTCTACCATGGGTGACATAGTGAGACTCTGTCTCAAAAAAAAAAATTATTCTTCAAAAGGCACTGTTAAGAACAAAACAAGACACAGCCTGGGAGGAAATACTTGAAAAACACATAGTTGGTAAGGACTTATAACCAGAATATATAATGAATTCTCATAATAACAAAAATGGCAAAAGATTATATTTAGACACTTCACCACTGAAGATATACAGAAAGCAAATAAGCACATGAAAACATGCTCAACATCATTAATCATTATAGAAATGAATGTTTAAATCACAATCAGATCTATCTACATATCTACGAGAAAGGTATGTTGTTGATGGGGAAACAAAATGGTATAGACACAACAGAAAACAGTTTGGTAACATATTATAAAGAAGTTAACTGTATGCTTACTATTTAACCAAGTAATCCCACTTCAGACATTTTACCCAAGAGATATGAAAACATAGGTCCATACAAGTACCTGTAGAAGAATGTTCACCAACTTCATTCATAATAACCAACAACCAGAATAATTCAAATATGCATTAACTGGTCCATTAATAAACAAACTGGAACACTACTTGTCTATAAAAAGGAACAACTGCTGATATCTGCCACAACTTGGATGAACCTAAAAAGCATTAAGGTAAGTGAAAGAACCAGATACATAAGGCTACCTGCTCTATGCCACACATATATGGCATTCTAGAAAGAACCAAACTAGAAGGAAAAGAGATCAAGCCTGCGGTGGGGAGAGATTTAATTATAAAAGGAAATAAGAGATTTATTTGGGGAGATGAAAATGTCCAATACCTTGACTATGGCAGTGGATACTTAACTATATATTTTTCAAAACTATACAATTGTATATCTAAGAAAGGTAAGCTTCATGGTATGTGCATTATGCCTTAATAAATCTTATTTGAAAAAAGAAGGAATGCACTCACATTAGCAAGAATATATGATGACCACATATGGAAAATATATACAGAAAATTATGTTAAAACAGTACCGCATACAGCCAAAGATCACATAGTCTCGTTAATGTACTTCCTTTTATTAAAATACCTCATAAGGCTTGGTACCTGTAGCTCACTGGTTACAGTGATGGCCACATGCACCTGGGCTGGTGGGTTCAAACCTGGCCAGGGCCTTCTAAACAACGACAACAACAACAAAAAAAATAGCCAGGCCTTGTGGCAGGCGCCGGTAGTCCTGGCTACTTGGGAGGTTGAGGCAAGAGAATTGCTTAAGTCTAAGAGTTTGAGGTTGCTGTGAGCTGTGATGGTACAGCACTCTATTGTGGGTGACATGAGGCTCTGTCTCAAAAAAAAAAAACAAAACCTCATAAGTATGAATGATAAAATACTAACAAATATTGAACTCTAATTAATGATGTGGAGGTATTCAGGGGTGAAACATACCAAATTCTGCAACTTACTTTGAAAGGCACTACCAAGAAAAGGTGAATTGACAGTACAAAAGAATTGGCAGACAGATATAGGAGATAAATGAAATAGCAAAATGTTCACTGTTGAATTGAGGTGGAGGTATTACATGGATGTTCATGATTCTTTTACTTGTTCTGTGAAAAAAAATCATATTGTTGAGGGAAAATGCTAGATAAAGAACAGCAAAGTGAACCCAAACTAAGTAGGAAAAAAGGAAATAAAAGGAGAAATCAACAAAGTTAAAAGTTCTTTTTGTGACAAGATCAACAAACTTTAAACATAAGAGTTTGCACTACTGGCTCGGCGCCTGTGGCTCAAGCGGCTAAGGCGCCAGCCACATACACCTGAGCTGGCGGGTTCAAATCCAGCCCAGGCCCATAAAACAACAATGACAGCTGCAACCAAAACATAGCCGGGCATTGTGGCAGGTGCCTATAATCCCAGCTACTTGGGAGGCTGAGGCAAGAGAATCGCTGGAGCTCAGGAGTTGGAGGTTGCTGTGAGCTGTGATGCCACATCACTCTACCCAGGGGGACAGCTTGAGGCTCTGTCTCAAAAAAAAAAAAAAAAAAGTTTGCACTACTAAATGGGACTGGATAGGTTTTATTACTACAATGAAGCTGCACCTAAGACTAACAGTTCCTAGATTTTTATTATCACAGAACGACCTGAAAAGTTATGGAACATGCTAGAGATTTCATCTGGAGGATAAGGAAATATACACATCCTGAAATAGATTTAAATATGGAGGTATGGGGAAGAAATTCAAGTTGCATTCTGATCTCCAGCTGTTCAGCAATCAGACTAGTGTTCCTGTCTTCTCATCCCATTCTGCCCGCCATGCTCTTGGATGACAGCTCTGCTATATCTCCTATTTCCCTGGAAGCCCTCTCAGCAGGTATTTCAAGCAGTGGTTCTTAACTAGACATTAAGTATCAGAACCCTCTGATGTGTTACAGTACATATATGTAGCCCCATCCCAGGCTTTCTGAAACAATTTCTGGAATGGGTACTACTCATGACGATTCTGAAAAAACCACAGGTAACCATGATTCATCTCTGGTTAACTACTACATTAAAAAAAACTTCTGTGTGGATAATAACAATAAAAATAGTGATAACATTTGTTGAGAGCTTTTTTTATGCCAGGAACCCTTTCAAGTGCTCCTTTTTTTTTTTTTTTTATACAAGGTCTTGGCCTGGCAACTGGCCTGGAGTGCAATAGTGTCATCATAACTCATTGCATCCTCAAACTCCTGGGCTCAAGTGATCCTCCTGCCTCAGCCTACCTAAGTAGCTGAGACTAAAGGCATGTACCACCACAGCCACCTAGTTTTTGTATTTGTTGTAGAGATAGGGTTTGGCTATATTGCTCAGGCTGGTCTCCAACTCCTGGTCTTAAGAGATCCTCCAGCCTTGGCCTCCCAAAGTGCTAGGGTTACAAGCATGAGCCACTCTGCCTGGCCCCCTTTTAGATACTTTACATGCATCAACTCATTAACTTCTGACAATCACTAAGTTCTATCATTAATCTCATTCTACAACAGGACAAGAAAGGCTAAGTGACATGTATACAGTGATAGCAAGTGAGGGAAGTAGTCAGAATTTGTACCCAGGCTATATGGCTCCCAACCTCCTTCCTCTGCGTAAGTCCAAAACAATGAATGTAATATTTACCGAATGTCTTCTATCAGTCCTATGCTGGGATAAGTCAGGGAAAGACACAGGCTCTTTTCTCTAGGGGTTTGTGTTCTAGTTAGAGAAATAAGCCATTGGCAATTAGCTAGGTGTTTTTAAAGTTACTGTATGGAACAGAAGCTTAAAGTCAAAAATGTAATCAATAGAGGAATTAAAAATAAGAATTTTAACAAACATTGTGAAGTGCTAAGGAGCAAAAAGCCAAAGACCTAATCCTTATTTCCACAGAGGGGAGGAACTCAAGAAATAGAGGTATAAAGGTATTCCCTACACCTATGGAGGTACCTGCCAGAAGAATTGACAACAGAAATCTTTCAAAGAGGCTGCCCTTGGGAAGTGTGGCTACAAATGCATATACTATTACTTTTTATTTTATACCACTTCTGTATTCTTAGAGTGAACGTGTGACTGTCTACATTTTAATATAATGCAGTTTTAATTGTAAGGGAATTACGACTAAGGAGGGTGGATTGTGTAGTTTGCTTTTCCTCCCTTCCAGGATACCACTGAAATGAGAAAAAGACACATAGTCATTATAATTCTAGAAATCACTAAAAGTAAGGAAGGGCACCATCAGTACACCAGAAATCCTGATGAATCTCTACCAGGCCATAGATATATAGAGTTATACTAAGCAATAAGGAGGATAGTATAGCTGAAAACCCTTTGGGGAGAAGCTACAGAGTGGTGGGAGCCACATCTGCCAGGACAAGAGGGTCTAAGAGAGTGGGTGTGTTTGCTGAGGAGGAGCAGGCTCTGGGGAGTCATCTATAAACCCACGGGAGTCAGCATCTGAAAACAGCTGAACTAATCTATAAAACACAGTTCTTATCAAGCTTTACTGTGCTAATGGGTTCTCTGGAGAGCTTGCTGAAGTGCACATCCTGATTCAGAAAATCTGAATCTGGGGGGTACCTGGCTGGGTACAATTAAAGGTCACTAGCAAAGCTTTGTTGTCTGTATTGAGTCCAGTAAACCAGGTAGGATAATTTCCCTGAGGGTAAGAAAAGGATTCCAAATTTCAGGCTGAAAGGGCCCACAGTATGCCAAAATAAAGAGGAAATACCAACACTTATATCTATTCTGGTGAAAATACAAAAAAGCCCAAGAGGGGGAAGAAAAACTCCTAAAAGTTTCCAGAAAGGAGGAAAGAAAAGAATGAGACCAGGATTGGATGTAAGACCAGGAGTGGCCACAGTGTCTGAACACCAAGCAAAGAACGTGACAATTGGAAAAGACTGCCAGGCAGAAGCCTCATTTGGATATAACAACAGCACATGTCATCAGACCAGAGGCAGGTTCATAAGTCTGGAGGTGCTAAAAAGGGCTCTTCCAGAGGCCAAGATCTCACAGGCCAAGCTGGTTCCCCTCATTGGGATTTCTCTGTTTGTCACCCAGGACTCTTCTGGTCCCAACCTGAAGATCCCATCTCGTTTGGTGACTAGATACCCTGTTCAAAGGAAATGACATAGAACTTTGATATAAATGCTAAGACATTCCAGAATGGAGGCTTTTCCTTATAAGATGAAGATGGTTCGGTCTTGGTTACTGCCCCAAGCACACAGGTATTTGCCCCTCAGTACAGAATATTCATGTGGCAGGTGAAGACACAAGCATCCTGTCCAGGATCTAAATGGGACTATGGGGTTTTCCAATGCCCCCGAGCCCACAGCAGCTCAGAAAGGGAGACACTACTGGGTGCATTCTACATCACACTGTACAGCAATCCCTCACCCATAGACACCAAGTGTCTGTAGTTCTCAAGCATAACATCCCTGTAGAGGTTCTTCTGAGCACAGTCCAGCTGCTGCCACTCCTCCAGGGTGAAGTCCACAAACACATCTTTGAAGGTCAATGATTCCTGTAAAATCACATTCCTTTTTAGCACAAAGAGATCATCCTGGGGGACAGGAACATGACACCTCAGCACATGGAGGGCTTATTCTGTGCCTGTTCTAAGTCCTTTACATGTACTGAAGATTGTCTGTCACCACCACCCTAGGAGAAACTTGACAGCTGAGGAACATGAGGTACACAGAGCCTAAAGTAACTAGCCCAGGTCACACAGCCTGGAAAGAGGGGTTCAAATCCACCCAGTCTGGCTTCAACATCTGCCTTTCTCTATATAACTGTTCTTATGCTATTCACTTGTCATAATTTGTCATGGTACATCACATAAAGGATTTATTTAACTAAAATTATTTTGAACTTTATAGGAGGCTTGGCACCTGTGGGCTCAAGTGGCTAAGGCGCCAGCCACATGCACCTAAGCTGGCGGGTTCGAATCCAGCCCGGGCCCACCAAACAACAATGACAGCTACAATCAAAAAATAGCCAGGCATTGTGGCGGGTGCCTATAGTTCCAGCTACTTGGGAGGTGGAGGCAGGAGAATCGCTTGAGCCCAGGATTTGGAAGCTGCTGTGAGCTGTGATGCCACGGCACTCTACCCAGGGGGACAGCTTGAGGCTCTGCCTCAAAAAAAAAAGGGTGGTGCCTGTGGCTCAAAGAGTAGCGCACCTGCCCCATATACCGGAGGTGATGGGTTCAAACCCAGCCCAGCCAAAAAAAAAAAAAAAACCTTTATAGGAGAAACAGATAGGCTGTTTAGAAACATCTTACCCTAGAAATTTATTCATTCAACACATATTTATTGAATAAAGACCAAGCTGGTAAGTTCTGTGGATATAAAGACTAATATAAAAAGAAAAAAATCCTCTTGATCTCAAAGAGCTTCAGTTTGTTAAAGAAAAACATCACTTACAGACTGGTAGATGAAAGGGAGGGAAGAAGGGGTCCTGCCTTACAGGAACAATGACAGATGTAGAACAGGGTCCATGTGGCCCAGAGAGGAGGAAGTCAGTTCTACTGGGGTCTGACAGAGCAAGCTGCTCAGGGCATAAAGATCTGGAACAAACCATTCTAAACATAGGTAATCAATCATGACCAACAGTCCTAACGGTAGCTCACAATCATGAGACAAGAATAGGAAACCAGAGGATCTGTGGCCTTGGCAGCTGACTGAGGCAAAAGGGGAAAGGTCTGTGTTTTCCAATAAACAAGAACTCATTTATAGAAATGCTCTAATTCCGGGCGGCGCCTGTGGCTCATCGAGTAGGGCGCTGGCCCCATATACCGAAGGTGGCGGGTTCAAACCCTGCCTCAGCCGAACTGCAAAACAGAAAAATAGCCGGGCGTTGTGGTGGGCGCCTGCATCCCAGCTACTCGGAAGGCTGAGGCAAGAGAATCGCCTAAGCCCAGGAGTTGGAGGTTGCTGTGAGCTGTGTGACGCCATGGCACTCTACCAAGGGTGATAAAGGAAGACTCTGTCTATACAAAAAAAAAAGAAATGCTCTAATTCCTATCTTCTAGAAGTGTCCTAAGACTGATCAGAGGCAGCTCCTGTGGCTCAGTGGGGTAGGGCACCAGCCCTATATAACGAGGGTAATGGGTTTGAGCCCAGCCCTGGTCAAACTGTAACAAAAATTAGCTGGGCGTTGTGGCGGGTACCTGTAGTCCCAGCTACTCGGGAAGCTGAGGCAAGAGAACCGCCTAAGCTCAGGAGTGGACGTTGCTGTCAGCTGTGATGCCACAGCACTCTACCAAGGGCAATAAAGTGAAACTCTGTCTCTTAAAAAAAAAAAAAAAGAAAGAAAAAAAAAAGACTGATCAGCCAGCTGGGTGCAGTGGCATATGCCTATAATCCTTGCACTTCTGGCAGGCCAAGGTGGATCATCACTTAAGGCTAGGAGCTTAAGACCAGCCTGGGCCACATAGTGAAACACCATATCTACAAAAATTTAAAACAAAAAGAGTTAGCTGGGTGTGGTGGCATTCACCTATAGTCCAAAGTTACTTGGGAGGCTGAGGCAGGAGGATCACTTGAGCCCAGGAGTTTAAGGTTGCTATGAGGTATGACGATACCACTGCATTCCGGCCTGGGCACCCAAGTGAGACTCTGTCTCAACAACAACAGAAGGCCAGTATATGCTCTGAATCCCATCCTCTTCTGTCTACACATGGTGATCTTAAAGAGACATGTTGCACCAACAAGGCCCAAATTGGCCATAGTGAGCACCAGTTTACTTATCTGTGCAGAAGGACAGGAAACAGGAAAACCAGCATGCCAGAGGGTAGTGATAGGCAAATTTCTTCAGCAGGAGGTCTTCTCAGGGCAGCCCAACTCCACCACCACCCCCCTTCCCAGTGATAAGTGAGGTGCTAGGAACCATGCCCACACTGGTGAGTGTAGGGTCTACCTGGTTTAGAAGCCCTAAATGTCAAAATTCACTGTGCACATAGCTATCACCTAGAATTCTCACCTCCAGAAAGTTATCTCACAGACCAGATGTATTTAGGTGCATACAAACTAGGATATACATGGATATTCATGACTATGTTATTTATAGCATCAAAAGACTAGAAATATCCTAAATGTACAACCTTGGAAGAAAGGTAAAGAATGGTATTTCCAGCCAGAGGAATATTGAGCAGCCATTTCTGTAAATGAGGTACACAAATGGTTTTCAAAACAGGGTGATTTTGTCCCCCCCAGGAACATTTGACAATGTTAGTAGAAAAAAAAATTTTTTTTTGGCCGGGGATGGGTTAGAACCAGCCACCTCTGGCATATGGGGCCAGCGTCCTACTCCTTTGAGCCACAGGCACCGCCCAGTAGAAATTTCTTATTGTCATGGCAAGGGAGGTAGGATAGAGGTACTGGTGTCTAGAGCGCAGAGGCCAGCAATGTTGTTTAATATCCTCCAATGGACAGGACAGCTGTCTATAACAAAGAATTACCTGGCCTAAAATGTCAGTAGTGATGAGGTTAAAAAAACTTGGGGTTAAAAAAAAAAAAGAAAACTTAGGGTAGACCAATATGTAGTGAAATGGAATGATCATTATGGAAAGGACCAGAATGTACACTAATTTGTTAGTAAAAAAAGAAACAAGGGAAAGAAAAAATGATTCATATATTTAGTTAGATATGTGTATATGATTTCTGGAAGAATATATGAAAACCTGGAAGAAGAGAAGACTTTGGTTGGGGATAGAGTGAGAGGGAACATGACGTTTCTCCTTTTTTTTTTTTTTGAGACAGAGCCTCAAGCTGTCACCCTAGATGGAGTGACGTGGCATCACAGCTCACAGCAACTTCCAATTCCTGGGCTCAAGCGAGTCTCTTGCCTCCGCCTCCCAAGTAGCTGGGACTACAGGGGCCCACCACAATGCCCGGCTATTTTCTGGTTGCAGCCATCATTGTTGTTTGGCGGGCCTGGGCTGGATTCGAACCCGCCAGCTGGCGCCTTAGCCCATTGAGCCACAGGTGCCGAGCCTGTTTCTCCTTTCTTTGAGCAAAGCTTTTATTTGGCCAGGCATGGTTGCTCATGCCTGTAATCCTAGCACTTTGGGAAGCTAAGACAGGAGGTTCACTTGAAGCTGGAGTTAAGAGACCAGCACGAGCAAGAGCAAGAGCAAGAACTTGCCTCCACAAAAAAAAAAAAAAAAAGTAAAAAAGAAAAGTTAGTAAGGCCTGGTGGTGCATGCCTGATTACTTAGGAGGCTGAGGCAGGAAGATCACTTGAACCTAGGAGTTCAAGGTTACAGTGAGCTATGATGAGGCACTCCAATCTGGGGAACAGAGTGGAAAGCTTTTTTATTTTATTTTTATTTTTTTAGAGAGACAATCGCCCTCGGTAAAGTGCTGTGGCGTCACAATGCTCACAGCAACCTCCAACTCTCGGGCTCAGGCGATTCTCCTGCCTCAGCCTCCCACGCAGCTGGGACTACAGGTGTGGAAAGCTTTTTAAAAAAAATTTTTAGTATGTGTAAAAATTACTTTAAAACATGTTCAATTCAACAGATTAATGCTCTATTCAGAATATGGTTTTAGAATCTTGGCATCCATATCCTTAAGTAAAGCTGATATATAATTTTCCTTTTTGTAGTTATCTTCATCAAATTTAAGGTTAGGTGGATTTATAAAAGGAATTGGATTCCTCTTTGCTTTCATTAGCCTGGAAACCTTAAATGTAGAAATTACCTGGTCTTTACAATTTTGGGAAAGTAGTAATTAGCACAGACTTAGAGAAGGCAAATTTAAGGAAATGTATGTGTAAGGAAAAGACGAAGAAATGAGGTATAGGTCCCAAAAGAATACATAGTGCAACGGTTCTCAACCTGTGGGTCGTGACCCATAGGAACTGTATTAAAGGGCCACGGCATTAGGAAGATTGAGAATCACTGACATAGGGAATTGTCTTTCTTTCTTTGCTCCTTTGTTCTCTCTTTCTTTCTCTGTCTCTTTTTGTCTCTGAGGGTAAGGATTAAAGAAACCTACAGAAGATGACAGGTTGAATAGAAAACAGAGGAAACTGACAGATTTTTTCAAAGCTAGAATATAGATTCCTAAAAGCTGCCTCAAGTTCATTGGAAAAAATAGGGGTAAATTAGGAACTCACCTGAGACATAGCCATCCTGTTCTGCTCTGTACAAAGGATAGAGATCTACAAAAGTAAAATTAGGAGGGTTGAGATCAGTGGATACAGACATGAGACTAACATAATTAGCCTAATAATAATCACCCAAGCACCCTGGGGAAAATGATCTGGAAACATGGCCTGGTAGCTCCAGGCGTTCCAGTAGGATTCTGCTAAGAACATATGCCCTGTGTATATGAAATTTTGTTTTCCTACTGGAATGATGTTTGACTTCTTACTAAAGATATCTACTTTAGAAATCATTAACAATTTGACACTTTTATCTCTAGAATTCTGCTAGAAATTTGTTATAATAAAACAATTATAAATGTGCACAATGTAGTAACCATTACTCAAAATTTGGAATCATTGAAATTAAAAAAAAAATCAAAATTTGGTTCGGCACCTGTGACTCAACGGGCTAAGGTGCCAGCCATGTACACCTGAGCTGACGGGTTCAAATCCAGCCCGAGCCCGCCAAACAACGACGGCTGCAACCAAAAAATGGCCAGGCGTTGTGGTGGGCGCCTGTAGTCCCAGCTACTTGGGAGGCAGAGGCAGGAGACTTGCTTGAGCCCAGGAATTGGAGGTTGCTGTGAGCTGTGATGCCATGGCACTCTCTCCAGGGTAATAGCTTGAGGCTCTGTCTCAAAAAAAAAAAAAGAAAGAAAGTACCAGACCCTTGGGAACAAAGAAGAGGGAGGTCCAGGTAGGTGTGGGGATGGATTAGAGGCAGTGATGGGGGAGGGGTCAGAGCTCATCTGTATAATCAAACAATCTTCCGCCAGGTTTCTCGCTGCCTCCTCCTCTCAGAGCCACCACTGCTGTCAACTCCACAGACATTTAACTAAATATTCATAATGAGGATGTGTGGCTAGACATGCGCAGTGAATGAGGCACATCTCTTGCCTCATTTAGTTCTACTCCCGGCCTTTACTTTATAGATGAGGAGACTTGCCTGAAGCCATATACATATGCTTGAGCCACTCTAAGCCGAGTCTTCACACCAGGTCTTCAGGGGCTAGGCCTGCGTTGTCTTAACAGCAGCCAGCAGACACAGGCAGCTACATTTACATTTCTAATTAAAATTAAATAAGGTTAAAAATCCAGTTCCTTAGTCATAGTCTGCCTTTTAAATGCACAATAGCCACATGTGGAACGATAGTGGTCATTATATTGGAGAGTGCAGGTGTGGCCCATCTCCATCACAGCAGGAGTTCCTATTCGATAATGTTGGTCCAGAAGCTTGAGGTAATTTAGACAATAGCTCACAGATCCCTCCCTAGAGGATACAAGTCTAGGAGAGAGAATGTTCCCTAAGTGTCCATGACCTGCTGGTCCCTGTGCAATGGGTTTCACACCTGCTAGCTCATCTACTCCTCACGCCAGCTCCATGCCAGTGCCATCTTAAACTCATGTGATAGATGAAGACTCTGAAGCTCGAGAATTTGACAAGACTTGTCCAAGACCACACACTAATGAAACAGATCTGGGATATGAAACCAGATCTGTCTACCAAGCCTCTTTTCTAGGATGCTAGGTTTGGAGGTGTCTCTTCTCCTCACTCCCTTTTGAAAAGAAGAGATGACTATTTCAAGAAGGAGTGCTGAATTCCAGGAGGGGCAGGAGGTGGGGAATGTTTTCCACACAGCCCAGAAGGAGGTGGCCTCCCTTCAGGGCAGTTCCTACTGTCTCCTCAGCCTGGGAGGCCAGGTCATAGGCCATACTCATTCTTTCCTGGGCCTCCTCTTCCCAGGCTGGGCTGCTGCTATTAGAGCCCTCTGTAAATCAGGCCTGAGTCACCCCTGGAGACTCCCAACCAGGGGGGAGGAGCTCCCTTCTGCAAGAAGATCAAGCTGCTGGGGCTCTCCCAGGGAGTCTGCAGGAGCTTCAAAGGCTGGGGCCTGATTTACGAGGCTGCCAGTGGCTCCAGGCTGTCCCAGATCAGTGCTTGCACCAGCCTCAAACTGTGCAATAGTCCAGAGATGGGTCAAAGGATCTGGGGCCAGATGCAGGACAGGGCTAGAACTGTCCCTTCTCTGCTGCAAGAGGACTTGAGGTCAGCCACACCTGGCAGGGGATGTGTTCCCATCCAATCTCTTGGACCCAGCCTAAGTGTTTTTTGGCCCTGCCTGATAGTGGATGAAAGAGGGGTAAAGGAGCAGGGCTGGGCTGCTCTTGGATTGGGGTCCAGGCTGCAGTCAGGAAGCTGTGCCCACAGAAGCAGCCCTACAGCTGGTCTTCAACCCTCAAGGCAACCCTTTGAGAGACAAGACCCTCCTTTTTTCATATGAAAAAATGAAAGCTCAGAGAGGGCAAGTGAAGAGGGTAGGATTTGAACTCATGTTTGATAGCCAAACCCCTGCTTCTTGCATTCTGCCTCCTCAGGCAGTACTCCACACTCAAGTCTTTCTTGATCAAGAAAGACAAGCTTATAACCCATGTCAGTGGCAGCAAGTATGCTTCTCTACTCTTCCAAGCTCTTCCAAAAGCTTGAGTGAGTGATGAGAAGGGACTGCATTATCCAGCCCTGGGAAGTTCAGAAAATGAGACAATGCCCTTTCCAGGACCAACATCTGGGCCCACAGCCTGCCAGCAGTAGAGGCTGGGTAACCTCTTCAGGCCCCTGTGGTAATGAACCTGCTCCTTCTCCTGGGAGGGAAGCAAATTTTCCAGGGCTCACTGAAGCTATAACTTCCTCAGTTTTTAGCAATCGGAGTACTAATTGCCATTTAAAGACACTTGTCCAGGAGGTGCAAGGTCACTCATTTATCACTGTTTCTTTTAGTAATCTGGCAAAGTAAATATGTAATTTTATCTCATTTGCAGAAGCTCATAGGGGTTAATGCCCTGCACCTAATAAGCAATAGAGTTAAGTCTCAGCCTGGCTGCATTTGCCTCCCATCCCCCTACACTCCCACTGTAGCACTCTAATGACAGGTCTCCAATGTCTCATTCAATTGTCATCTGTTTCTCTGCCCAGCGGGTGACTCACTTCCAGGCACAGATGCACACCGTAGAGCGGTGGATACCACAGTCAGAAGCTGGATCTGAATCCCAACACGGCTTCTTACCAGCTGTGTGACTTTCCATAAGTAACTTAACTCTTCTGGGTCTCTGTGTCTTGTTCACGAGGTTACTGTCCACCTCTCCCAGGGGCTGGCTGTGATGAGGATCACCAAGCACCGTGCTGGTTCTTGGTAGGCAATCAATACTGTTCACTGTCACGGGGGCCCTGATGCCTCCCCCTGGTGCCCAGCATGGAGCTTACCCAAAGTCAAAGGCAAAGAAGAAACAAGAAGATTTAACAAGATGAATTAGGATGCGGTACTGAGAAAGTTTGGGGTCAAACTGCTGGTGCCCTTGTAAGGGGGATGATTTCCAGATGAAGCTCATCACCATGAACAGCTAATCCAATCAACTTGGGTGTCTAGATTGTCTCTCCCCTCACCGCAATCCCAACCCCATGGGGGCCACCCAAACCAGGAAAGCCCCAGGTGTCCCCTCCCTAGGTGCCTCAGACCTCCCCGTGGTCTGCTCCTTTAGGACAGGAAAGCAGCTATCTGGAAGATACCCAGAGAAGCCATTCCTTGGGACGTGTCTTTCCAACCTCCATCCTTGCAGGACTGGGATGCCGGATGGACAAACCCAGCCAAACATGCGGGCCCACAACCCAGGAAAGTCAACAGCTGGGCCACTGGCTGACTTTTCTTCTGCTCTTTTGAATATTCTGGCAATGAGAAGACATAGTCTCAGCGACTTATAAAAAATTTCCCAGGATATCCCAGCCTCTAGGGGAATGATTTGCTCCTTTCTCACACTTTTATATCCCTTTTCTTGGAAGACCAAATCTTGCGTGGGCATGCATGCACAAATACACACGTGTGCACGTGCGCGCACACACACTTAATTTGGTCCTGTTTACAATTAAATAAGATTGTTTATAATAACAGTCACTAATATTTGCTACATGTGAAGTAAAATATAGCTATTATATTCATAATCTCCTATAATCCTAGCAATAACCCTTAAGATAGGTACTCTATTTATCCCCATTTCACAGATGAGGACGCAGAGGTTAGCTGACCTGTAGAGGGCAGGTTGCTAGTTGAGCTGGGGCGGGCACCCCGGTCTGAGAACCCTGGGTCCAGGAGTCCACACCTTTTCCCCCTGCTGCCTCCTCCAAGCATGTTTAAGGAGTAAGTTAGTTGAGGAGGTATTTTTTTCCGATAAGTTTTCTTTTTTGGGGGTAAGTAAGGTTGATAACAAGGGGGTCTTTTCCACCACTGGAATCTATGACCCTGGGAGCTCAGGAAGGAACCCAAAGCTGCCCCTGCACTTTCAAACATGAGTCGCCTGCTGACTCTCCAAAGCAGCTCAGCCCCAGCCAGAATCCCCTCCCTCCTCTGGGCCAGGGCCCGGGAACCCAGCCTCATGGTTCAGCTTGCTTCCTCCAGCACACATGTTTGGACACTGAGCTTTCCTATATTTCCACCACACAAAAAGCCAGGTTATATTTTTGTTCTCTTTGAAATATGCCAAAGGAATTTTTTTCTTCCCCTTGAACTTTTTCCAAAAATAAATAGAAAAAGTGAACACCATTTTGTCCCATAAGCTGAGAATAGAAAAAAATCAACACGCAGGGTGGCATTTCTAAGATGTTACAAAACAGCAAACATGTGAATCTGTCTCAACACCATTTGGCAACCTGGGGGGATATTATAGCCGACATTTCCCACCCACAAACTCACTGGGCTTACATGAATATTTAGCTTTTTTCTTAAAACGAGAATCTGAAATAGGTAAGAAGCTTTCATAAATTAACACCACCTGGATTGGGATTTAGCATCAATAGACCAAAGACAGCAAATAAACAAATACACAGATAATTTAGAAAAACAAAGAAAACAGTGGTGCAAGATATACTAAACTGGCAGCTTAACAGTTAAACTCAAGGAAAGGAAGGAAAGTGTTTAATCCCATAACTGGTGAAGGATGCAAAGAACTCAGCATTATCATAAAGGTACCTGGATTATTCTCAACTCACCGAATCGTCTGTCTCCGACACTGTCTGCCATTCCGGTCTGGACAGTCCAGGCCCCAGTATCTGCTGCTTTCAAATGCCTCCACGTGGGTCTCCTGTGTCTCCCCCGCCCCATCTCCCTGCTCAGTGAGAATCATCTTTCACAAACAGCTTGATCACATCACTCCCAGCTCTGCTTATCTCTCTCAGCTTCCCTTCTCCTCCAAGCCAACACCTAGCTCAGCCCCCAGGACCCTTTTCCCCGCCCATGGCTCCTGGCAGCCTCCTCCCCAACCCCTGCTCATCACCTCCCAGGAATGTGCTGCAAGCAAGGTACCTGTCTGCGCTGCCACTCCACTCAGCAGAGTCAGAGAAACTCCAAGTAGGAAGCAGGGGCATGGCTACCATCTACTTCTAACCACTCGCCTAGGGAGCACTCACCATCAGGCTGAGAGGCCATCAGAACTTATTCCCACCCCTCTAGGAAAACAGAGCTCCCTCACTCCCATAAGGAAGAGGAACAGAAAGAGGACTATGCTTGTAGATTAAAGTCCATCTCTCTCAGTTACCAGCTGTGCCATGCTAGGCAAGCGGCGAGCCCCTCTAGGGCTCAGACCTTCCATCTGTAAAACAGGACCAATAAGTCCTACTTCACAGTTGCCCATGACATCATGCCCATCATCATCCTCTCTGAACAATTTCAATGTGAAAAGAATGAGGTATTGCAAGTAGAAGAGACCTGAATTCTAATCCCAGCCGCAGAACTTGAGGAAATGAGTAAACTTCCCTGACATTTAGTTTCCCCATCTGGGATGACAAAACTCCGTCAAAGGGTGACCATCGAGACAGAATGAGATAAGACATATAAAAATGAAATTGTCAACTGTTCTGAAATTGTCAACATTGTCACAGTGGGTAGAAATATAAACATTTACATGAGCCAAAAATTGCATCCTGGTAACTCACCCTGTGGCTGCCAGTGCCTAGGACATCATACAGACATTCTAATCTTGCATCAGGACCTCTGGGCCTTCCCTCCTCCTGTCTGGACTGCCCTGTTCCTCAGCCATTCCCAGGGGTCTCTAGTTTGCTTCAGGCATCACTCAGGTTCTCCCCCAGGGGAGGGGGAGGCTGCACGTAAGCTGGTGCTGCTGGAGTTTTCTTCAGTGGGGTCTGGCCCCAGTGCCTTTACACTAGCCCCCCTCTCCTTTACAGGGCTTCCCTGCAGTGTTCTGTGGAGCATCCCATGTCATAGATCATATCTTTGCCCTGTCATGCCTCATGCTGTGAATTGAAGGTCTGTGAATACTGAGGTTAAAGTCTTAACTGTCTTCTTTGCCTCTGTGGCCTTGAACCAGTCATTTCCCCTTCCAGGGGCACTTGCTCCCCTGGGACTAAAACAAGGAGGTGGACAATGTCATCATTGGACCTACTGACTGCAATGATTATTGAAACTATTTTGTGCAGGTTTCCCCAAAATGAATTGAGTTGTCCCCCTTTAATTTTTTAGCAGAGTTTCTTCAGGACAATTTAGGAAAAGGGCTGTGCTTCTATACGCTCTTTAAGGAACATGTCCAGAGACCTTTTCGTAATTTTCATGTCAAGCCCAACCTGGCATTTGGCATGACTGCTTCCAACATCCCTGACAGAGAACACAGACACTCCTGTAGCCACCGCTTGGCTCTTGCTGTCCTGCTCCCTTCTGCCTGCCTGGTGAACATGGTAGGTCTCTGGCATATGATGGGGTGTTAGTGATGTTGTGGAGATTTTTGGTTCTCATGCATTTGTGCAGCCATTTGCTGCCCTACGTGTCGGGAGATGCTGCTCATAGCAGTTCAGCAGCAGCAAAGGACTGTGTGGTTGAACATTCTTTTGTATAGAGGCTGTTTTTAGACTCTCTGGCAATCTTTGCCTGGGGCTGTCTGATCAAGGCAGGGAGACCACCACCTATATCCCTCCCCTCTCTGAGCATCAGTTTCCTCATCTGTAAAATGGAGACAAATATATGCAAATCATAGGGTTTCTGTAAGCATCAAGTGCCATATAACATACTTAGAACACACAGGATTTAGCACACAGTAAGCAGTTATTTTGCGCTCTTTTGCTACTTGGTAAAAAGCTCATCATCCTTAGCTCCCCGCCCCCTCCTATACATCACTGACATCTAGTGGCAGGCACGGGTAACTACAGGAATGAGTACCCAAAGCTCCAGACCCTTCCTGTGCCTGGCCAACTCCACTTCAGGGATTGTCGTGTATCTTACAAGCAAGGTGAGTCAGAATCTGCCTCAACTTTCCCAAACACTTCCACTTTTATTATCTAGGTTGTAATGATGAAGGGAGGATTACAGCCAATTATATACAGTGAATTTCTTAAGGTCAGGGAATTTGTTTGTCTCATTTATCACCACATCACTCCCCTGGACCTATGACATTGCTTGGCACATATTAAGTACTCAGGAAATATCTGGAGAGGGACTGACACTTCCAGGAAACCTCAGTCCATGCAAGTCACCCTTTCAGTTCAGATGTTCATGTGGTGAAAAGGCTTGCTCCAGGTGAGAAGTGGCAATGCTGTTCCAGGAATAAGTCAAAAAGGAAGTCCCTCCCCATGTCCTTCCAAAGTGTGTGTGGCTGGGCAAAAAATGTCCCTACCATCTCACTCCTGCATCTGGAAAAGGAGTGTGCCCAGGTCCCCTGGGCCTTCTCTCCAGCTCCTTCCTCACTCTCCAGAAAAGGTCCCACCAGACTGGCGTAGGGCAAGGAGCAAGAGCCAAAGCAGCAGAGGCGTGTGGGCTGAGGCTGGGACGATTGCAAAGCCGTCTGAGAAAAGCACGAGGGTAACTGCAGGAGAGCGGCTACCACGGACGAGGGGATGGGACTGAGGGCACCCACAGCACTTCAAAGGCGGTATCGTGTTCTGCCTCTTAGCTTAGCTGGTAGGGCCATGAGAGTTCATTAGCTTGTACACCACACACATTTGTTAAAAATATCTTCACTATATATAAAAAAACATATTAAATATTTTAGAAGAGCTATTAGGAGAAGCTGATGTCTATAAATGCAGTAGAGGGGACAGAGATAAGGCAGAAGTTAAGAAGTTTCGCTGTGGATTCAGTGTTCCTTGATAACGACTGAGAAATGGTACGTGGAAGCCTTGAGTTATTCCGAGGTTATTTTGATTACTGGCCCATGTCTTGACCTTGGCATGCACATGGCTTTACAGTCTCTAGGCTCTTGATCAATGGGAGCAGAATTAAGGAACAGTCACTTCCTGGAGGCTGAGTGATCCTGAACAGGAACCTTCACTTCTCTGGGCTCCTTGTGTTAGGCAGATAAACCTGGGCTCTTCTTCTCACTTTCCTCAGGGCTGGTGTGAGGATTTAATGAGAACATGCAAATGAAGATGCTTTGTGTACCAGAAAACATGGTGTAACTGTGGGATGACTATTACCATAAGTACTCCAGGCAGAAAAGTACTCCACAAATGACATAAAGTGCCCCCAAAATGTGAGGCGCTTATGTTATGACTGGGCATAACTTTCAGCCAGGGTTTTCTGGAATGGAGTCAAATTCTCACACCACTCCAGCCAAAACAGGTGGAAAGTGCACTTAGCAGCCGTCTCCTATTTCCAGAAGATTTATGACGAGAGGCTGTATAGCGCCATGGCTGGGAACCAGATCATAAGAGTTCGAATCCTGGCAATACCACCTACTGGGTTGCAGGAAGTGTGGCCTTGAGCAGTTTCTTAACTTCTCCATGTCTCACTTCCCTTATGCGTAAAATGGGCAAAATAATAGTCACTGCATCATGGAATTCTTATGAAGATGAAATGAGTTAGAAGTGCTTGGACTAGTGTGTGGGACAGAGTAAGCTGCCTGTAAGTATAGCAGTTGTTAGTATTAGAACATTGTAGTCTCCATTTCCTTATAGGAAAAATAAACAAGAAATAGCCATCAGTTGCAGTCACCTATTGGGTGAGACACTTGGCGGGCCTTCCTGGCAAGGTTTCTTAGTGTATACCGTGGGATTTGGGAGCTCCAGGAAGCTCCTTCTTGGCCGGCTTTGAGCCAGTGTGACGGCAAGCTTTTCAGCAAGGCTGAAGCTCCAACACTCAGTGTTCCCACCCAAAATCTGTCTCTGCACTGGGTCTTGGAGAAGCCAGAGCTAAGCCATGTAAAGGATCAGAAAATGTTGAAAAGAGACCCATAGCCTTGTCCCTGCTCCCAAGGCTCCTGATACCCAGTGGACCTGTGCTTGCATCTGTGGAGTGTGGCAAGAGCTCAAGAAACAGCCCGTGTGAAGCCCTTGGACCGGTGCCTGTGTGCAGTAAGCACCACGGTCATTGCTATTTCTTTTATCTATTTTTCCATCCTCAAGTGATTATACTAAAGCAGTCCTGTTTGAAAAGGAATTTCTGTCACCATGCACATGTCCTGTGTCTGCCCATGGCTGGGGACTGACATGTGGCTGTTGAGCACTGAAATGGGAGTAGTGTGACTAAAGGAACGAGTTTTTCATCTAACTTTTCCCCAGGTGTTCTTATGAATTTTTTAAAAGTTATTTTTAATTAATTAAAATTTTAAAACATTTTTAATTAATTTAAATAGCTGCCTGTGGCTAGTGACTACCACAGCAGCAAAGTTCTAAATCGGAAGAGTAGCCACATCACTCCTTGGCTTCAAGTCTTTCTAAGTCTCTAATCCCTTTGATGTATATCCAAGGCCCAGCACAATCTCCATTCTCCATGCTCATGCCACCCTGTTTCCTGAACACGCTGACCACACCCCTGTCCCTCTGCTTCCAATGCCTTGTCTGTCTCATCTGCTGGTCACTTAAGGAAGTTTCTCAGGCTATCCATAGCCATCCAAGCAGGGTCGGGGGCACCACCCTGGCTTCCCTGGCCTCCAGGCTTCTCCCCTCCTTGGCATTTACCCAGCGGGGTTGTACTTAGCTGGGTACTGACTTGGCTCTCTTTCTAGTTCCCCCTGAGTGTTGACCATGGCCGCATTATAAGTGTTTCTGTGGCTGGTGCTTTGGGGGGCACAGAGATCTGGAAGACATACTCTATTCTTGTGGGCTTTTAATGCTCTCCCTTTAGAAGGAGCTGCTGACTTCCAGCAAGGCCCTTCCATTTTCCAAGGCCAGTCCTCTTAGCATCACTGGCACACATGACTGCATTTCCCCGTCCTAAGATGCCAGCACCTACAACATGCACCATCTGCTCAGCAATAGCTGCTTTTAGAAAAGAAAACAAAGCACTACCTTAAATGTACACATTGATTGCAAGACACTCTCTGCTTTCAGAGATGCCAAAATGTAAAGAAAAGAATTGCTAAAAATCAAGGAAAGTAACTTTAGGCAAATTGAGTTGGCCTCTTGGCAGATGTCCACTCTAGAGAATCATTCTACGGTGGGTGCCCCAATGGCATCTTCCTCCATTCCTCACCCTCTGTCTCATGCCAACTGCTACCTTATTGGGCCTTCTAGATCAGGAGGAATCAGACCAGTCTAATGCATCACTATTGTACATAATTCTCTTTTATCTCAGGGCCTTTGCATCAGCTGTTCCTTCTTCCTAGAACACTCCTATCCAAGATGTCATCTGGATGCCTCTGCCTTACTTTTCTCAATTAAATATCCCTCTGTAGAGTGGCCTTCCCTAGCCATTCCAGCTGAAGTGGTTTCACCTCCCCCTGTTCTGTCTGTCTTTCTCAAATTAACATTCTCATTTTCTTCCCAGCACTTATGAGCTTTTAGAATTAACTGCCTAAATGATCCCATCTCAGGGTGGGAAAAGGACTTGAAGAGAAACTTCTCTAAAGAAGACAGGCACACAGCCTACAAGCCAATGAAAAAATGCTCATCATCCTTAATCATCAGAGAAATGCAAATCAAAACTACCTTGAGATATCATCTAACTCCAGTAAGATTAGCCCACATAACAAAATCCCAAAACCAGAGATGCTGGCGTGGATGCAGAGAAAAGGGAA
>CAUYRH010118832.1:0-28590 GCA_963574655.1 Perodicticus potto
GTCACCCTGCATAGAGTGCTGTGGCATCACAGCTCACAGCAACCTCCAATTCCTGGGCTCAAGTGAGTCTCTTGCCTCCGCCTCCCAAGTAGCTGGGACTACAGGCGCCCGCCACAACGCCTGGCCATTTTTTGGTTGCAGGCGTCATTGTTGTTTGGCGGCCCGGGCTGGATTCGTACCCGCCAGCTCAGGCGTACGTGGCTGGCGCCTTAGCCCATTGAGCCACAGGTGCCGAGCCGGTCAAACCTTTCATTTGCACTTCTTATACTGCTGCTGGAAAGGTCAAGCTCTTTTCCACGTTGCGGCTATTTCACCAGATCTTCCGATGGAAACTATCACTTGAAGAAAATTTTTTCTCCCATGATAGGATCCAACTATAAAACTTGGCAGTAAAGTGTATCCCAACAAAACTGCTTAAAAGAAAACTTCAATAACAGTGGTGACCTGCAATAAACACAAAGAGGCAGAGAAGGATGGCTGAAGACCAGAAGCAAGTCCCATCTTCAGAGTCCCTGCTATGGTTACGCCCTTTCCCTTCACCTGTCACATATGTTTTACATCAACTCAGGTGAAATAGCCTGGTGTGGTGTCTGATACACAGTAGGCACCCAGGAAGTGTGAGCTGAATTTAGTTTCCTTAACAATTCTATGCAGTAGGCATACTACTGCTATTTTACACACAGGAAAGCTAGTCTTGGAAAGTTATAACTGGAAAGGTCTTAGAAACTATGCTAACCCCCTCAACTCACATTACAGATAATACAACTGAGGACCTCTCCAGGGTCAGAGGGAGAAGCAGGGAGGCCTGGCACCAGGCCCAGGCCTCCTCACTCCCCTCAACCACCCTTCTGTGACCGACACCGACACCAGGGGGCAGTCAAGTCCTTCACTGTCACTAGGAATTATCAATTTTTGAATAAAGGATAAACAGCTTGATAAAACTCCCTTTCCTGGAGTGGGTGTTTTATTATCTTGGAAAGTTCCCTACTGAGTTGGGATCCAGCACCATCGCCGAGAGTGTCTTGTTTTTGTCAGATATTCCTACAGCCCTTAAATACCAATGTGAAATGCCTGAGCATGCTGATTAGCAGAGTGCTACACAGATGACAGAAAGACAAGCCCTTTCTCTTTGTCAAGGACAGTGCCTCTAAAGCAGTGGTTCTCAACCTCTAATGCTGCGACCCTTTGATACAGTTCTTCATGTGTGGTAACCCCCAACCATAAAATTATTTTCATTGCTACTTCATAACTGTTAAGTTTGCTACTGTTATGAATCGCAATGTAAATATCTGATCTGCACGATGTATTTAGGCGGCCCCTGTGAAAGAGGGGTCTCAACCCACAGGTTGAGAACCACTGCTCTAAGCCTACTAGTAGGCCACACAGTTCTGAAGACTGACATTCCCGTAAGCTGGTATTCAAGTGTCTCTCTTTAGCTACTGCTCAATGGTGGCTCCCTGAGAATTACTTTTGTCATATAACCTTATTCTGTCATTCAGCTCCAAACAAGAAGGGTGAAGTGTGGCTAAGCAAGTCACAGAAAGAGCATCAATCAATCAGATGTCACAGCTGCCAAAAGCCAAGAGTGGAAGGTTCTGGATTCTGAGGGGAGGCAGAGCATCACATGAGCAGGAGCTATGGACTGCACGAAGAGTATGCTCTGGGCACCCTCAAACCCTTTGCTGCCACCCTTTGATGGGAATCGTGGTAAGAATTCAATGCTCCTTTAATTAATCCTCCTAAGACTGTTTTGACTGAACCCAGATAAGCTCAAAAGAGGAAATTTCTTGAGAACTGTGTATAAATAATGAGGCATTCTCTTCAACTATCTTATTCTGCTTGCTCCACCCCAAATAGGGGGAAATGCAAAATTGCTCTGAGGTTCCTCTGCAGACATTCACGTACATACCCAGGCCTCCTCCATTCTTGGGCATGGGAGGGCCAAGAGCAACACATTGAAGGAAACAAGCCTGTCCCTGGATGGACTCCTCCATTTTACCTTGGGTAATTCACCTTCACTTGGGGACAAGGATAAGATTGGGGCAGGTCAAGCCTCAGGAAGCAAACTGGGAGTGGGAGAATGGAGAACAAAAGCCATAGTACTGGCTCTGCTGGAAACAGCAGTGGGGCCATAGGAGAGGTGCATGGATTTGGTCAGAAGTTTCCTTCTTGGAGAAAGGCAATAAGGAGGGAAGCTCAAAGCCTGGGGAGGGAGCCCTCAGAACCTGACAAGGATGTCCAGGGGTCACATACTCAGCAGCAAACTTGTCCAGCCTTTTGAAGAGCTCGTTCTTCACCTTCAGATTCTCTATGATGGCCTCCACCACCAGGTCTGTGCTGTGGACTACGGCAGCTGCATCCGTGCTGGTTGAGATGCTACTCAGGGTCTTCTCCACAAATTCATCGCCAGCCTAATGCATCAGGAGGAAGGAGAAGAGAACATTTACTCAGTTCACCAGAAACAGGGTGTGTTTTATTATTAAGGCAGAAGAAAAGAGGAGGACCAAGAGAGACCAGCACACTGGACACACCTGAATGCACCCTCAAGTTCTGAGAAATAAAACTCCCTACATTTCTGCTTAGGGACGATGGCATCGCAGTCTGCCTCTAGACACCACGGCAAGAGGCCGCCTGTGAACAATCCCTACTGTGTGACCTTTGATGTTCTTAGCTAGCTCTGCTTGGGTTACTAAACTGTCTGTTCACAGCACCTGTTTTGGAGTCCATGAATGTCCATGAAGCCTATAGTTTGTCCTTCAACAAAATGGTAGGGGCTTAGCTTAGCACCACACATTAGTCTTAGAGGTGGTACTGCCTAGTCCTCTCTAAGAGGAGGCGGAGACTAGCTGAGTATGGCAAGAGCTGGGGTCAGAAAGCTGAACTTACAAGTCACTGACCAAATACTAATCGCTCATGTGCCAGCAACTCAACTAAAAATACTGCCCAACTCCCGACTAGCAGCTCCTGAGAAGTCTGGTCTCCTGATGTCTCTCTCCCCTACCAGACAACTGTGACAGAAGGAGGCATCAGTTTTGCCTTACCTGGTTGACCCACTGTATTTATCTAGCTCTGTGCTGACCTGTACAAGAGTCACAGGTGGCAGCTGAGCGCTTGAAATGTGGCTAGTCTGAATAGCAAGGGTTTGAAAAACAAGCAGGACACAGCCTCTGCTCTCAAAGAGCTTACAGTTTTAGCTTTTCTTTGTTTTCCTCCTATGATCCTCCTATGACCTTTCCAGGTCTCCACAAACAGACCTCAATTAGGGCAGAAACAGAAATGGTGTCTCCATAAGCTGCCATTTTATTTTAAGAGGTAATTTGTCCATAGGGTATGAAAATAGTTCTTAATTAGCAAAAGCATGGACTAAATAACTAGGCACTAGATCTGAACTGTCAAATGGAAATATAATATGACATTATAGCTAATTTTAAATTTTCTATCACCTACATTAAAAAAAGCAAAGACGTTGACAGGTGAAATTAATTTATTTTATTTAACCCAATATATGTAAGATACTATCACTTCAACATGTAATCAATATTAAAAAATACTGAGATGTTTCATATTCTTTTTTTCTGTGAATCCTTTAAAATCTATTTCACACTCACAGCACTGCTATTCAGACTAGCCACATTTCAATTAGTCAACACTTGTGCCTCTTGTACAGGTCAGCACAGAGCTAGATAAATACAGTGGGTCGGCCAGGCAAAGCTAAACTGACGCCTCTCTCTGCCACAGTGGCCTGGCAGGGGAGAGAGACATCAGGAGACCAGACTCCTCAG
Organism: Perodicticus potto; assembly: GCA_963574655.1. Taxonomy (NCBI): domain Eukaryota; kingdom Metazoa; phylum Chordata; class Mammalia; order Primates; family Lorisidae; genus Perodicticus; species Perodicticus potto. The sequence goes on from CAUYRH010118832.1 coordinate 3,783, forward strand.
GAGCTGCTAGTCAGAAGTTGAGTAGTTTGCATTTGGGCCCCTCTTTTTACCCTCGGGGTGTGGCTCAAAGCCACAGAGACAATCAGCTGAAATTCTACAGAGTAAACTGGGGAAAATGCAGGTTATGTGGGTTCAGACTCACTCTGTCCTTCACTCCAAGGCTCAGCCCAGGACTCTTAGAATCCCCTCCACCTGGACCCTCATCTGAACACCCCCTACATGGGATGCCCACTCTATGTTTAAGAACACAAGGGACACGTGAAAGAAATCTTAATATTTATCTTGAGATTTATTCTTTTTTGTTTTTTTGCAGTTTTTGGCCAGGGCCAGGTTTGACCCCACCACCCCCAGTATATGGCCCCGGCGCCCTACTTCTTTGGGCCACAGGTGCCGCCCTGAGATTTACTTTTTGTAGTTCATCAAGGAGAGGATAAAATTATCTCCACTCCCACCCCTCTGATTTTAAAAGGTCAGTAGACATTAGGAAAAATGCAAGTCAAAACTACAATGAAATACCACCTTACACCTCAGATGGCTACAATGAAAAAAAAAAAAAACAGAAAATAGCAAATGTTCAGGATATGGAGAAATTATAACCTGCTACTGGTGAGAATGTAAAATGATATGGTCACTATGGAATTCAGGTTGTTGGTACCTCAAAAAGGTAAACAGAGGATGACTACACAACCCGCCCATTCCACTTCTAGGTATGTACTCCAAAGCACTGAAAACAGGGACTCGAACTAACAATATACAAATGATTCTTACACATTACTAGCAATAACCACAAGATGAAAATGAATGGATAAATGAAACGTGGTATATACATGTAATGGAATATTATTTATCCATAAAAAGAAATGAAGATGTGACACATGAGGAACTTTGAAAACTTTACACAAAGTGACAAGTCAGATACAAAAGAGTAAAGATTATATGATTCCACTTTCATGAAATGTGTGAATGTAATTAATGCCCTTGAGTTAAATACTTAAAAATGGTTAACATAGTAAATTTATGTTACATATATTTTACTACAACAACAATTTTTTAAAGGCAACTAGACACATCACTGTGGATACCACAGGTAAAAAACAACAACAAAAGCACTATTTACACACCTCTCTGAGTACAGAGAAAAAATTCATCCAAGCCCCAAGAAAACCAATCTTAAACAACTTTAACAAGGTAACAAAGGGAAATAAAAGTTTGTTTGGGTAGCTTGTACAGTATTTCTAATTTAATGCAAACTACTAAGTCAAAGTGTGCTGGAAAAGCAGCAAGGTCTGATGAGAAAGTTGGCTGACCAGAGTCCCCAACCTCCTAAGAGTTCCTCAAAATCTCTCTCTTCTGCTCCTGGAAAGTGAGAATGATTCAATGTGTATTTTCCCCTCTACTTTATCATAAACAGGAATAAGGTATTATCCAAGCAACCAAATTTCTACCTAAATACAATGTTTATACACTCCTTTTAACTCACAAGTACAAAAATTATCTTCCCATTTCTCCCTCTTTCAATCTTTTAGCAAAACAAGTGTTCCTCAGTTCCCAAGTCTCAGTGTTCTACTAGAATGAGTTTACCACCTGAAGAAACATTCTCCTCAACCTTGACAACCCTACTGAACAACATGGTTATTTACTTTCACTTTTTTTTTTTTTCGAGACAGAGCCTCAAGCTGTCGCCGCCCTGGGTAGAGTGCCGTAGCATCACAGCTGACAGCAACCTCCAACTCCTGAGCTTAAGCGATTCTGTTGCCTTGGCCTCCCAAGTAGCTCCCAAGGAGCTGGGACTACAGGCACCTGCCACAATGCCTGGCTACTTTCTAATCATCCCCCATGAACGTTCAGTGATTATGTCACTACATTGGTTTAAAGTTACGGGGAAATGAGTTTTGCACAAACAAACAAGGGGGGGAGGGAAAAGAAAGAAAGAAAGCAAAAGCCAGAACCCCCTCCCACCTCCAAATGTGAAACAGTGGACTCGGCTAAAGTCAGTAACAAGAAATCACCTGAGGGTTTTCTGCAAACTTCTTCTTCACCACTTTCCTAAGGCTTTCCTCAATTCCCTTTTTGGATTTTGCCAGGATGTCGTCTGCTTGGTCTACTAGCACTACTGTGTGGCCAGTTGCTGCAGCAACCTAAAGCAAGAGAAGAACAATTTCTTTTCAAAAGAAAGAAAATATAAAAGCTTTTTAAAAAAAAAAAGAAAGAAAGAAAAAGTAGAATCTCATGAATTCTACCCTCATGCCTCAAAATATTGAATGAACATAATGATAAGCCAATATTAACAATATTAACTAAACACACATTCCTTGCCAGGCATTATTCTACTGTTCTAAACCCTTTACATGAAATATAACAAATTCTCAAAACAGCCTTTTGAGGTTAAGAGGTATCCCCACAGTCATGCAACACAACAGTAGAGCTAGAATTTGAATCAAGATTCTGAAGGCCACATTCTAAACCCCTTCCCTGGACTAAGCTTAACACTGTGCCCAATAGGGGAGCCACTAGCTACATGTGGCTATGGAACTAAGGAAAATTAGAAACTCAGTCCATCAGCGGCACTAGCCACATTCCCACACTCGACAGTCCGCTCACAGAGCACCCACACAATGACCATCCTTTTCTCCTTAGAGCTGGAGCAGCCGTGCAGCTCAGTCTCCAGCCCTTTTCTTCTGCAGCCCTTTTTTTTTGAGACAGAATCTCAGTATGTTGCCCTTGGTAGACACAGCTCACAGCAACCTCAAACTTTTGGGCTTAAGTAATTTTCTTGCCTCAGCCTCCCCGTAGCTGGGCATCCACCCAGGCATCCACCACAATGCCCAGCTATTTTTTTTTTTGCCTGGCCAGGTTCAAACCCGCCAGCCCCGGTGCATGTGGTTGTTGCCCTAACCACTGAGCTATGGGCACCCACCCTTCTTCTACAGCCCTTAAATCAACAAGTTTTTAATAATTATGGCAAAGACTTCTGTCCCCAAGCACTATGTAATGACAAGACTCAGCCATTGAGCTGTACATATAAGAATTGTTAAAATTTTATGGCAAATTTTATGTTATACATATTTTACCACAATAAAGAAAAATCTAAAAATGCAAGTAGACACAATACTATAGATACCTCAGGTAAAAATAACAATGAATGCCCTATTTGCACACTTTTCTGCCAGCATATAGGTGGAGAACTAGACTGAGTTCACTACCTACGTAAATGTTCTCCTCAACCTCAAATCCTTCCCAAAAGACAATTATTATGTCTCCCATTTTCTAGTCAGTGCTCCCTGAATTCAGGTCAATTCAGAATACAGGATGGTAACTCCCTTCACAGGCCACTCTGACTGCGGTGGAGACCCTGAGGTGTGGGGTTTGTTTAATGGTGCTGCCCAAGTTCATGTATAGCCAGCTTAGTAAGTTTAGCCACAGTCAGTGACAAGTCAATCCCTATTTCATCACAGTTTGGCAATAGCTGCAGCAAGAACCATGGAATAGGTAATGTGGCTAAAAATAGACTACTGGGTCACCTTACATGCAAGTGTAAGTGAATAGGTTTAATCCGGAAGCAAGAGGATGCCTGTGGCCTAATACAGTGATAAACGGTGCTAGAGGCCAGCACAGCTGAGATGCCCTTCAGGGTATCTGAAAAGCCCCTGCAGAACCACTGCTTTGGCACCTCTACGGCACCTCAATAGTGTGCAGGAGAGAGGCAGTTTACCTGGAATGAACCTGCCCAGAAAAACAAGGAGATAACAGTAAAATATGGTCCCCCACCACGTTCGTGATGTGAGACTTTTGAAGTCAGGCAATTAAAACTCAAAACAGAAAACCAATAAGGAAAAGAAACAGAAAAGAGCACAACCTAAGGGTAAAGCGGTTCAAATCCCACAGCAACATGTGTAAGGACAGTTTTCAAAATGGTAAGATAGATTTTAAGTGCAAGTTCATTAACAACCGTACCTAAAGCTTCTCTGAGAAAGGTGCACACAGTGGGTACGTGTCTGAGCCCTTGGGGCCTGTAGGCAGCATCAGGAATGAGAAGTCTGGCACCCAGAGGGGCAGAAGGGCATGAGTTATTTCGATAAAAATACAAAGGCAAGCAGCAAACTTGCCATTAGAAATATGTGACAAGCTACAGGCAGGGAGCAGTAAAAACAATGCCTGGATGCAAACATCCTTCAGTACAGGCCAAGGTTTCTCCCTAAGTGACGACAGACCAAGGCTTGCCTAACCATTAACTCAAATTATGTGATGCAAACTTGAACATCCAAGTCAAAAAATTCAAAGTAAACGTGCAAGAGCAAATTCAGAAACTGCAGAAAAGACAGCACAGGTGGCCTGAGACTGCTATCCTCTGAAAAAGGCTTATTTGCATGGGTGGCCCTTGGTTGGCATTGGGAACTGAAGATTTTGGGAGGGTTCCTGCTATTCCCTGATACGTATGCCTCACTGTGCCTAAACTGTGTTGTGCAAACAAGGCAGTTCATGCCTGCCCAGAGTATGGAACTTTGGAACATGACAGACAGTCATGACCAGCCCGAAAAGAACCTGGGCCCTGAGTTTCTCATGAGCTCCCAACAGACAGTATTTCACACGTGTTGCCACAAATTGTTGCTGGGGTGAATAAAGTGTGTCCTTTGGGACTCTACTGGGAGATGCCCTTAGAAGTCCCTCCCTGGTCTCCTCTCGACTTCACTCCACATTCCTTTTTCGTTTGCTGGTTTTGCTTTGTACCCTTTTGCTATAATAAATTACAGCATGACTATATTGTATAGCTGGGTCCTGGGAGCCCTTCTGGTGAATCACCAGACCTGGCAAGGGGTGATGGTGAAACCCTAACATAGAAACTAAAAAAGTGAACTTCAAATCCCAGCTGGAGGTGGTGGGGAAATGGAACTGCTCTGAGATGGGCAGCCTTGGGAAGCGTAGCTGCAGGTGAGAGCAATGGTCACTGCCGGGTGTCACTGACAGGTGTCACTGCTGGGGGCAAGTCATCTGAGGCAGGGCCAAGTGGAGGTACAGCTTGGGATGTTTGTTTTGGCTCCTCTGACTGTCCCTCCGGAACTACAAAAGTGATGTTCACTTCGTCTCTCTTGACCACTGCCCTATTTATCCTTTGACTAGGGCAAGCATGATTCCTCCTCGGATTCCACCTGAGTAGGTCCCAATCCCCTTCTTGCCATTTCCCCTCCAGCAGGCAGCCCTCAGGAGGATTTGGGCTCCTCAGGAGGATTTGGGCTCCTCAGGCTTGCAACCTCCAGGAGGATTTGGGGGAAAGAGAGGAACAGGGACAGAGGCAAACAAGGAGGGCAGTGTCCTTTTATTTAAGGAGTTTATAAGCTCATTGAGAAACATGAAAAAGCAAACCGAACAACACAGGGTGCCCGATGAAATAAAAACCACCATAGTGAAGAATCCTGTCAGCCAGCAGATCTTACATCACTGGGGAGAAGATGAAAAGAACACACCCAGAATAGGCCCAACTTCTGAAATAAGAGGTGGGGTGCAGCACAGCCTCATTTCTAGAAAGCCACTTTTAAAGTTATCATAATCATGTTTGATTGTGATCATTGTTGGACATTTTTGATTTTGTTGAAAATAAGCTATAATGGTAGCCTCAGAATTACTTTTTCTTTTTTTAAAGAGACAGAGTCTCACTTTGTCATCCTCAGTAGAGTGCTGTAGCATCACAGCTCACAGCAATCTCCAGCTCTTGGGCTTAGGGAATTCTCTTGCCTCAGCCGCCCAAGCAGCTAGGACCACAGGCGCCCGCCACAATGCCCAGTTATTTTTTTTATTGCAGTTTGGCCAGGGCCAGGTTTGAACCCACCACCTCAGTATACGGGGCCGGAGCCCCGCTCACTGAGCCACAGGTGCCACCCAGAATTACTTTTTTTAAAGCTATGAGCAGGGCCAAATCTAGAGAGGTAGCACCTTCAAATATTTAAATAAAACCAAAGAGGTATGAACCTTTTTAAAAATACTAAAATTCTGGCTCAGTGCCTGTGGCTCAACGGGCTAAGGCGCCAGCCACGTACACCTGAGCTGGCGGGTTCGAATTCAGCCTGGGCCCGCCAAACAACAATAACGGCTGCAACCAAAAAAAATGGCCGGGCGTTGTGGCGGGCGCCTATAGTCCCAGCTACTTGGGAGCCGGAGGCAAGAGACTCGCTTGAGCCCAAGAATTGGAGGTTGCTGTGAGCTGTGATGCTACCGCACTCTATCCGGGGCGACAGCTTGAGGCTCTGTCTCAAAAAAAAAAATAAAATAAAAATACTAAAATTCAGCCAGGAAAAACCATAGTAAAAACATTTTCAGCATAAATGCTGTCTTTTCACTTCTATGCAAAGTTCTCTGATAAACACTCCCACTGCCCCCAAAGAGAGAAGACATCAGGCTAATTCAGTCACTGCCTTTCTTCATCCTGGCATCTGAATGAGTACACCAAAACAACACATATATGCACATACCAGCCAAAAAAACAGCTATTAAATCAAGGCTCTCCAGGCAACGCCCCAGGAGAGCAAAGTGCACCCGTCAAATGATCAAGTAACTGAGTGTGAAACGTTTGTTTATTTTCCCATCTCAACACAAGATACAGGGGGCCCAAGGAGGGGCCAAACCAAGAGAGGAAAAGAACAGATCTTCTTTTCCAGAGCATTACTAACTGATCACATTCCTGCTTTGCAAAATTTTCCTCAACCTTACTGGTCTGAAAGAGGTCAAATCGCCTTTGACAACTTCAGCTTAATTTTTATTCCTACCTCAGTCAAATGCCTGTGGTTTTGTCTACAATTTTGGACTTTTAACAATGCTTAAACTTTCTGGTCTAGTGAGAAGGCAGAATATGTGTGCTCTAAATGCTTTCATTTCTGGCAAGTTTTAAAAAATGCTTTTTACTTCAGCCTTTTTTTCCTTGGTTATCTCACAAAACTCCTGGGAAATATGAAGGGACTCTTACAGGCTAGACATTCTACAGACACAGAGACGACACACTCCTGCTTAAATCAAAGCATGTCCTATAGTTAGGTCTAAATGAAGAAAATACAGACAAAGAAGGCCAATTTTAATTCTCCTTGAAATATTTTCTATTTTATAGTAAAGCTCTGAGATGTAGGTCACAATGTATTATGCAGCAATAAAGTACCATCATAGCACAACCGGAGGTGATTTCAAGATAGACTAGCATTTTCATTTCACCCATCTGAAGAGATCAACCCCAATCTAAATATACAAATTCCCTGTAATTTTTTCTTACAGACACACCCTAGAGACAAGGTCAGCAACCTCCCAAGGGCAATTTCGTGGCTAAATTCATTTTTGTCAACCCTAGTACTTGACCAGTGAGCATTCAATGTGTGAACAACCCATAACCCAGTACCTGGCACATATTACATGCTTAATAAAATGTCCATAGGATTACTGGTCCGAAGTTCTGTGATGCTATTAATCTATTGGAAATGAGGTTGGTGTTCTTCTCCTACTGGTGTGTTAATCTAACTGGGCAACCACAGACATGGCTTCAGGATATGGGAAAACTACCCCTTACCTCCACCCAAACCACGAAAGCTGCACAACTCTCCTTACAGACTGGTTTGACAGGCTGAACTAGGCTTATGGCTAAGGAGCCACTGGCCACCTAAAGGCCAATTTATTTATTTCTGAATCATTAATGTTCTGTCTTATTTCTCCTATGAAAGCCCTGAGAGCTGGGGAGCCAAAAGTAGTATCTACTATCCCCAATTAACAAAAGAACATAAGCTCTTAAAACGAAGCAAGACAAATGCAGCAAAAATAAAAGGTGCCATGTACTGAGCATCTACTATGTACCAGGCTCATACTTTGCATTTTCCAAGACTATTTCTAATTAATCCAGCAACCACGTTGAAGTAGACTACACCTGTATTTTGCAAAAAACAAAGTGGGAGGACAGAGGTTGAATCGCTCGCCTAAAATCACTCAGCTGTTAAGTCACAGAGGCAGGATTAAAATTTCAAGACTGCCTGGTTCTGGAACTTGTCTTCATGTAATCTAGTTAGAGGAGTACAAGGGAAGTTGCCTTATTTGCTAAGACAATCAGCTTCTAAGATACATTAATAAAAAAATACCATGTAACAGCAATTTCATGTTATTTTTTTTTGTATTCTCTTTCTCTTATGCTTTACTTAGCAACTATTATGCACTTGGTGTCAATATCACTATAAACTGCTCCTAGATAATTACACATCAGTTCTTCCCCAAACTGAAGTCCTAACTAATACACCTTGACAGTCTTTATGAAATTGGAATCAGCAATCTATTTTATGGATGAGAAAAACTGAGGCTTTAAAGAGGTTAAATAATGTGTCTAAGATCCCACAGCCAGTAAGGTGAACAGTAACACTCATAAGTATATTTTGGTTCAGTCAAATCACAGTCACAGTAATAGCAAAAATCGCTTGATAAACAAGAGCACCCATCCAGACAAATGAGTTTCCATGTCAGCATTAGAGACTCAAAAGCAATACAAAACATCCTAACCCCTTCGTAGCTCTAGGACAGGAGTCCTCCAAGTGGGGTCCAGGACCACCAGCAGCAACATCACCTGGGACTTGTTACAAATGCAAATTATCAGACTCTACTCAAGACCCAGGGACTCAAACCTTGGGCTGGCATCCAGTGAGCTATGGTTTAACAAACCTTCCAGATGATGCTGATGCTAAAATCTAAGACCCCAAGCTGGCTGCAGATTAGAATCAGCAAAGGAACATGCAAAATGACCACACTCCAGTCCCCACCTACAGATATTCTGATCCATTTCACCTAGGATGGCACATATGCACTGTCATTAAAAAAAAACAAAACAAACAAAAAAAACCTAGATGATTCAAATGAACACTGTGCCAAGCACTGCTCTAAGATAACTGTCAGCCACCTATGGCAGCCATTCCTGGGTTGCCTACTATTTCCTCAAGCTTCTGAGAGGGTTCCAATGCCTTCCCCTTGCTTTCTGTCCATAAGAAAGTTACGGCCCTTACTCTGAAAATACTATTTGGGGACTTTTCTCCCCAAATTGCCCAAGGAAAGGTCAGCCCCACCAGTCTGCTTTCTGCCTGGGGCTCCTCAACATAAAGATCTTGCTCTACCTTCTCTAAATAAAAGTTGCTTTTTAATTCCTTTCTTGAAGGTCATGTCCTGTGCTTGTTTCCTCCAATTACACTCTGTACAGCCCTTTCCCCTGAAGTGGCTTTCCTCTAATCTTGACCTCTGGCCACATTTGCATCTAATATGTCCTATACTGATAAACCATGGTGGTTTGTCCCCTGCTCCCAGCTAACTAACCTCCACCACCCTTGAGCTAGTAACTTGCCCTTTCTTCTCCACAGGTCATGATGCTGTGGGTGTCGTGGGGGGAATCCTAACCTCACAGAGAAGAAATCCCTTGAAAGACTTCATGTCCAAGTGAAACTGGAGTCCATGAAGGTTTGCCTAACAGCTGCCATTTAGAGTGCTTTCTAAGTGCTAGACATCAGGCCTATCCCTTCTCATGTAACTTTTATTTAACCAATTCTCCAAGGTCAAATGAGAATTAAATGAGCATACGACTGGTTTAATATCTGGAACAGGAAAATTCATCACACTTAACATATGAGTAACTATTCACTCGAGTTGAGGATACAGACAACCCACACGTCTACAACATGAACAATGTGCTGACCATCCTGAGGCTTAGTTCTTTGGCATTCAAAGACCTTTTAGCAACATTCTAAAAGTGGCTGAAACTGCTCCATTCTTCCACCACTTTTATTTCTTCTACATATGGTAAAGTGTTCTTGGAGGAAGGACTATGACTTCACTTAGCACAAGTAATACTACAAACACAAATGTACAAAAGGCATGATGTTGCAGACCTCATTAGTGATGAAAATAAAGTCTTATTATCCAGAATAAGCTTATATTAATTGCATGATCACAAATTTTAAAATTTCTCATACAACTTTTGGATTTTAAAAATAAGCTTGAAAACCCTGGTTTGAAAAACTAAGACCTCATCTAACATTTCTGGTAATCATATGATCAAATGTTAAAGGAAAAAGTATATATGGTGAATTACAGCATCAAATAAACACCCACAATAAACTCTGTGTTTAAGAGCTGATTCAACATTCCCCTTTTGGTAACACGTAACACTCTAAACACCCAGTAGGGGCATATTACCTTTTCAGCAATAGCCTCCCCTTCCACCCTCCAAGCTCATCTCTCCTAACTCTGAACACACAGATGTTTGTTTCATCTTCTTAAAGTGCAACTCAAACACCACCTCTGCAGTCTCACATTCCTTTCTCCAACAGACACCTGCATCTCAAAGTATAGTAACTCCTAAGACTATTCTTCATTTCCATCTAATTTCTCTCTTTCCTCATTCCCTTCTTGTAAAAAGTATCCCTAATTGTTTCTGAGACCAATCTCTTTCCTATTATAGAAATTGGTGGTTCTGGGCGGCGCCTGTGGCTCATCGAGTAGGGCACTAGCCCCATATACCGAAGGTGACGGGTTCAAACCTGGCCTCGGCCAAACTGCAAAACAGAAAAATAGCCAGGCGTTGTGACAGGTGCCTGTAGTCCCAGCTACTCAGAAGGCTGAGGTAAGAAAATCACCTAAGCCCAGGAGTTGGAGGTTGCTGTGAGCTGTGTGATGCCATGGCTACCGAGGGTTATAAAGTGAGACTCTGTCTCTACAAAAAAAAGAAAAAGAAAGAAAGAAATTGGTGGTTCACTGTTATAGCTTACAGTCACTCCTAAGGCTATCCTTCATTTCCATCTAACTTCTGTCTTTCCTCATTCCCTTCTTTTATTTTTTTTCTTTTTTTCTTTTTTTTCCTCATTCCCTTCTTATAAAAAGTATACCTAATTGCTTCTGAGACCAATCTCTTTCCTATTATAGAAACTGGTGGTTCATGGTATAGCTTACAGTCACTCCTCCCAAGTAAAATCCAGAGTTCTTCAAGATGATAAGTATTTGTTCATAGCTTTTGGTTACATGCTGGCTTGAAGCTAAGATAGAATAAGAAGTGCTAGGCTCAACGCCGTAGCTCAAGCGACTAAGGCGCCAGTCACATACACCAGAGCTGGCAGGTTTGAATCCAGTCTGTGCCCGCCAAACAACAATGACAACTACAACCAAAAAATAGCCAGGCATCGTGGTGGGCGCCTGTAGTCCCAGCTACTTGGGAGGCTAAGGCAAGAGAATCACTTAAGCCCAGGAGTTGGAGGTTGCTGTGAGCTGTGACACAACGCACTCTACCCATGGCAACAGCTTGAGGCTCTGTCTCAAAAAAAAAAAAAAAGAAGTGCTATGTTTTTCCTGGATGCCAAGTAATTGTATTGGAGTACAAACAATCTGGACAGTGGGAAAGCCTTTGTATGGTGAGGGAGCCTTTGAACAGTTTGGGGGGAAAATGCAGAGGTTATTACAAAATGTTCCCATCAAATGATCAAAGGTTACAGACAAAAAACTTGGTTTCTCAGAGGTGAGTGCTTTTGAGCCCCTCCACCAACACCTGTGCTCCCCTGGAGATGGACTAGCACTGCCATTTAGAGTACCATGTAGGGCACATCACTGATCCATTCCTTTACTGATACTACCTGCTATTGACCCAAAACCTGCCTTGTAGCTGTTTCTGGCCGTGGAATAGGGTGGTGAACAACACATATCTCCTGGTTGCACAGAGCTTGAACTTCTCATAAATAATCCCATCTGGTCCTTATAATAAATAGCCTTTGTGGGAAGGCACATTACTCTCATTATAACAATAAGCAAACTGAAAGTCAAGATGTGACTGTGATTTGAAGCTAGAGCTGCCTTCTCACATGCTGCTACTCTTGACCGTGAAAGGCATGGCTGGTCTAAAGGCAGCGGTCTGAACTGGCACTGGGTAAGGACTAGACTTCAAAGCTGGTCTACCAGCTGGGAGATGGAAAACATTCCTTGACCTCTGCAGGCTGTATTCTCACCTATAAAACTGGGGCAACAAAGTCGCTTGGGAAGGTTAAATGAGTTAATACAAGTCAAACACCTATAACAGTGCCTGGCATATCACGAGAGTTTGTATATTCTGGGTTGTATATTCTGGGTTGTCCCATTCCTCCTTTGACAAGGGTCTGAGGTCTACTTGGGGGCCCAAGTGAAGTCATTTTACTTTGCTTTTCATCTTAAACCTTCTGATCTCAAGACTTGTTCCCTTTTCAGTTTTCATCTTCAGATTAGGATCTCACTCCATTTAAAAAGAAAGGAACAAAACTGGGGAGTGGTACTACTGGGGAGTGATACTTAACCATCTGAAGCTGGTCGTTGCTTCACCAGCAAAGTCCTTTCATTACTGGGTAGCACAATGGCATGTGGAGAAACAAGTTTTAGAGGTGGACTTCTGAGGTATAAAACCTGGCTGGCTGCTATGGCTTGAATGGCTGCTCCACACGTCAGGTGTTGCCAAAGCGATAGCATCAGGAGGTGGGGCCTTTCCGGAGTGATTAGGTAATGAGGGCCCCTCCTTGTGAATGGGTTAGGAGCCTGGTGGGGGGGTGTTTGTCCAGCTTGCTTTTCTACTCTTCCGCCATGTTAGAGCATAAAAAGAAGTTTTGAACCAGACACCAAATGCGGGCATCTTGATTTTGGACTGCCTGGCCTCCAGAACTGTGAGAAAATAAATTTGTTTTTTATAAATTACTCAGTGTCAGATATTGTTATAGCAGTGCACAACAGGCCAAGATACTGGCTTAGCCATTGTGTTTCTACATAGCCTCCGTGTTTCAGTTTCCCGGTCCATAATAAAGGTTAACAACAAGGTGCCCATGTCATAGCACTGCTGTGAGGATTACAGAGGTCAATGTGTTTAAAGTGCTGAGACCAACGCTGGGCACACAGAGGCAGACCAAGCTACTAGCTGCTGTTTATTGACTGTACTTGGTGCCTCCACTTTCTCCCAAACCATTCAGTTCCTACACCCTAATAATATGGCTTCTGTTTCAGTCTGTTTGGGCAGCTGTAACAACATACCACAGACTGGGTAATCTATAAACTATAATCTATTACTTTGGTTAGAAACAAAAAAGGTGAAGGATTATTTTATTTTTAAAGCAAACATATTTGAGGTATTTTTAAAAGCTTTAATTTATAAATTATTTTAGGAATAAGTTCTCAAGAAATCATGACTACTTTTGTTGCTAGAAACCCTTTACGACAAACTATGCAACCTCCAAGTTATTTTAGAATTATGAGAAATCACATTAGTTTGAAAAGGATTGTAAGGGAAAAAGGAGCTAATAAGCAGTGTCTTTAGTCAATCACCGAGTATATAAACTTTTGTAGGAGTCTCTCTTCATTGCTTTGGTGAGCAGATTAATGCCAGGCTACAGGGGAACTGGAGGGAAACTGCTGTGTGTTGCCTAAAGGCAGATCAACATTCTTCACGTGGTATAACCACCCTTAGGATTTCAAAAACGGATTTGTGCTTAATTCACTCCAACAAGTGTATAAGATGACCATAAACACACAAAGCCCACTGCCCTCTAACATAGGTTCCTTCTACATAAAACGGGGTCAGCTAAGACACCTAGCTTCTCAACTAACAGAAGAGATCAGCTCTTAGCTATCGGCTAAACTATTTATTATCCAAGTTTATTAGCTACAGATGATCAATATCAAGTCTTAGAGCGGGAAGATACCCCAGGGATCATCCAGTGTGGTGGCTTTCAAACTTGTTTAGTCATAAAATCCTTCTCCATAGGAATGAACACAGAAGACCAACATGTAACACAAAAGTCATAGAAGAAGGGTAGCCTGCGAACCACCAATGAGATTCATGGAACCCCTAAAGTCCATCAGAGTATAGCGTAAAAACCTCTTATCTACTCACACTCATCAGGATGGCTACTACAAAACAAAACAAAGTGTTGGCCAGATATGAAGAACTAGGAATCGTGCGGCACTGCTTTACGGTGTAGTTGCTATGGAAAATAGCATGACAATTCCTCAAAAAATTAAAGATAGAATTACCATATCATCCAGCAATTTTATTACTAAAAATTACACCCAAAAGAAGACAGGTGCAGCAGCTCACATCTGTAATCCTAGCACTGTGGAAGGCCGAGGCAGGTGGATTGCCTGAGCTCACGAGTTGGGAGACCAGCCTGAACTAGAGCAGGACCCCGTATCTAAAAACAGCAGAGCATTGTAGTGGGCACCTATAGTCCCAGCTACTTGGGAGGCTGAGCAAGAGAATCACTTGAGCCCAAGAGTTTGAGGTTTCTATGAGCTATGATGCCATGGCACTCTACTGAGGGTGACAAAGTGAAACTCTGTCTCAAAAAAAAAAAAAGAAAAAGAAAAAATTATACTAACGTATGGAAAGCAAACACTTGAACAGATATTTATACACCCATGTTTAATCAGCATTATTCACAATACTCAAAAGATGGTAGATGAATGGATAAACAAAATGTGTTCTATTACATACAATGGAATATTACTCAGTTGAAAAGGGAAGGAACTTCTGGTATATGCTACAACATAAGGCAATCATAAAAGGACAAATATTACATCATTCCACTTACATGAAATACCTAGGGCAGGCAAATTCATAGAGATAGAAAGTGGAAGAACAGTTGCAGGGGCTGAGGATAAGAGGGAATGGGAGTTACTGTTTAACAAATACAGAGTTTCACATTTGCAAGACCGACAGAGTTCAGGAAATGGATGGTGGTGACAGCTGTGCGATGATGTGAATGTATTTAATGGCACTGAGCTGTATGCTTAAAAATGGTGAAGATGGAAAGTTGTATGTTACGTGTATTTCACAATTAAAAAACAAACCAAAAAGCCCTCTGGTCTAACCCAACACAACAGCTTCTTTTTACAGAGTAAAAAGTCTAAAGCATAGATTTACTCACCAAAGGTAAGATACATATTGGCATGAGTATTCCATCTGAAAACCAATTTTGTGAAAGGCACTTCCATCTGTGTCACTCTCTCCATCAAACTCTTCAGTGGCTCCCCAAGACCACAGAATAAAGCTTCAGTTCTACACATGGCACGCATGCAAGGTCTCGCTGGGTCAGGATTCATCTCCTCTCTGGATGCAGTTCACTGTTGCCTGAAGCATGACACCCCAACACCACCAAGAGGCCCTGGAACTCCCCACATCTACCCTTCAAATCTCCCTCACCTCCACACCTTCGCTTGGCCTCACCTTCCCCAAACATCACCCCATTAACTAAGCCTGAGTATCATTTCCAGATACTAAGCCCCCTGCCAAGATCGATCCTCTTGGCCCCAAGCTAGTTATTCTCCTGTGCTGCTGTGATATTTCTGTATACACTTACAAATGCACTCTGTGATAATCACCTGTTCTCTTCTACTATAAGCTCCTTACTAAATGGTATTCATTTTGTATGCTGAGAACCCAGATCCTGTTTGGTTGTAGTGGGTCCTCAGGAAATGGTGACTGAACACACGTCTGACAAAAAAGCCAATGAGATCTAGTGGCTCATGCCATGGCATAGGTGAGAGCCTCTCCTGATAATGTGAAAATAACCAAAGGCTCGTGTTTATAAAAGAGTTGCACAAATCTTGGATAATACTCATTCTTCCTGAATTGTACAATGATACTACCCAAATTACTGCCAACATTCTGGGATAGAGATGGTAGTGGAGGAGTAAACCACAAAAGGAAAAAGGCATTTTTTCTGTTATTTTTATAGCAAACAACAAAAAAAAGACTCTTCCTGGTGCTTTAAAGTAAGTGACCATAACGTAAATCAACCCAGTGAGAACGCTTGATTTATATTACAGGTCCTATACACTGTGAGATCTTGAGGACGAGCAGTCGCAATGGAAAAAAATTTATTTGAAGGCTATGTCCTCACTCCATGACTTTTCTAGGCCTGGTGGAAGGCAGACTTAGCCAGAGAGGAAATATTTTTAGACAAGGGTGCTTCAGGGCTGTAAAAATAGGCCAAGTGAATAGCATACTTCAACAGCCTCTGAGTGCTCCAGCCACAAGACCAACTAAACATGCCAAGCAAAAACATGCTGGATTTATACGTTTTTGCAAACGTATCACCAGACTGGAAGCAGCTTCTATGAAGCACAACTTGACTGGTAAACCCGTGAGAGCTATATCAGCTGGGCCAGGGACTGATCTTCCCACCACCCCTCCTCGACAGTTCCACTGGACATCCAATATGCCCCTTCATTTACAGGAGAGCTGCATTTCATCAATACCACGTTCTCTCTGAAAAATCCCAAAGTTATGCAAACTATCTACCACACCCCAATTCTGATTTCCTCCAGATCCCCAGAATAAGAAGACTGAGTCTATGTTCCCAGAGCATGACTATGATCCTTATCATAAACAAAAAAGTCATAAATCAGCTGCATCTCTCAGACCTGGCCAATTCTGGGTTTATGATTACCTCTGGTTATGCAGTATCTTGAACTCTGCCATCGGCACAAGTTGTCTTCACTAACTTCAACCATCAGCAGAAGGCATTCTGTCGAGGCTTTCAATTACCACCACCACCATAACCAACTGGTTTGGTCTTAAAACAGTTAAATTAATTGGCTGGCCTCCTTTACTAGACTTAGACATTTATATTTTTTTAAATATTTCTTAAAAATCGAGAAAATATGCTCTAGTTTTAGACTAAAAGTCTATCAGAAATATAATTTTCTAAGCATCCAGGTTCAGCAACATAGAGGAAACATTTCTCCCAGGCTTTCTATCTCCCCCAAACTCTGAAAAGGAGAAGGGCTAAGCAGACATGTGAACAGCATCGGCCAAGCCTTAGTTATATTTAAGAATCCCTGAGATGTTGTCATGATGAACATGTTCTACACAGAGGAGAGTTACGAATCCAAACTGCTCTCAAGAAAGAATAATATGCAATGTGTGTTATGATAAGCAGTTTTTTCTTAAGCTATTACTGAAAAGACCAATTAAAAGGTTCCCACCACAATTCACATAACAGGTCTGGCCCAGGAACTGCAAATGAGAGAGCAAAGAGCCCACATCAGAAACAAAAGTTACAGAGTCTGTTCCAGTATGGAGGAGACATGACCATGCCCTCATCCTCAGAGTCCATACGGCTGGTAGAATGACAACAGCAGTAACAGAAGGAGGAAACTCTTTGGGAAAAGATGGAAGCAGTAGGAAGGAACATAATGAATGACTGAATGAAATCTTAGCAGTTGAATTTGAGTCTATTCATGGACAGAAAGATGGCAACAGAGTATTCCGATGGAAATGATCAGCAGATGAGTCTCACTTTGAGTTTACAGCTGAGGAAAGGTCAACCTGGTACCTGCTGACTCCAGATACACACAGAGGGTCCCCCTTATCCATGGATGTTATACTTTTCCCCACAAGACAGTGTGGGCTAGAGGTGCAGGCAGAGCTGTGGTTATCTCAGCCTCAGGATCTCCAGGTAGTAGAATAGAAGAGAGACCCAAGTTCTGGCCCTGGCTTTATTCTGACCCTTGACCCCAAGTACCATTATAATTATAATAATTATTATTATAATAATATGAAATAAGAGACATCGAAATACTTTGAATAGGATAAAATGTCATATTTGTAGTTCTGTGTTTGCGTGCACGCGTGCCAGGCTCTGTTTAAAATGCCTTACAAGCATGAATTCATGGTAATACCTAGACAGCCACTGCAGTATGTTGAGCTTCATAAGACAATGCCTGGGTGAGTGGGAGCTGGAGGGGCACTGGATGACTCTGCCTCGCTAAGGAAAAATAACTAAACATCGGCAAAGGAGGTCCTATGAAGCCAAGAGGCGAAATGATATCAAATGTATTCTTTGTGCAAACTTGTCAGGTGGAGCACAAGAGGCAGCACCCAGAGTCAACTTCTCAGTTTTCTAAGAAGTGCTCAGAGAAGGGGAAGACCACGTCTGCTAAAGAGAAGGGAAAATCTGAAGATATGGCAAAGGCAAACAAGGCCCATTATGAAAGGGAAATGACGTTCAAGGATACCAGTGCACCCAAGAGGCCTCCTTCAGCCTTTTATTCTGAGTGTCACTCCCAAAATCAAAGAAGACCACCCTGGCCTATCCATTGGTGATGCTTCAAAGAAACTGGGAGAGATGTGGAATAACACTGCTGAGGATGGCAAGCAGCCTTCTGAAAAGAGGGCTGCAAGGCTGAAGGAAAAATACAGAAAGGATTTTGTGCATACCAAGCTAAAGGAAAGCCTGAGGCAGCAAAACAGAAGTGGTCAAGGCTGAAAATGAAAAAAAAAAAAAAGAAAGAAAAAAAAAGGAGGAGGAAGATGAGGAAAATGAAGATGGAAAGGAGGAAAGGGAAGATAAGAAAGATGAAGAAGAATGATGATGAATAAGTTGGTTCTAGCGCTGTTTTTTTCTTGTCTACAAAGACTTTAACTCCCATACACAACTTACTATTTTTAAAGAAAAAAACTGAAATGTGAAAAAAATCATAGTATCCCCCAAACAAGTAAATGGCACAGTAAAATTATCTTCCCCAACAACTCACAGAAGTCATAAAAGTTTTAGAATTATTAGAACTCCCCATCAAATATCTTCAAAACCAGTAAAACAATCTGAATAAGAGAAATCATCACCAGATTAGATCTGATGGATCTATTAGAAAAGCAACTAACTTACTCAACAGCTACTGAGCACGCTGACACTATTCTAAGCTCTTGTGCATAGATTAGGTCACTTAACTCTCACGATTGTGAGATGAGTCTAATTCCCAGATAAGGAAAGAGGCAGAGAGGGCTTAAGTGTCTCTCTCAAGGCTCCTGCAGACAAGAGAGGAGAGCTGGGACCTCACAGCCTGTACTTTCAAGCTTAGAACATCATTGCCAGAAACTACCACATCATGAACACAACCCAGGGGGAGGCTCAGAATAGACAGCAGAGGCCCTATCTTCCTGCAGAAGGTGGAGCTAGACAGTAAGGTGTGTGTGCCTAAGGCAGATGTGGGGACAAGAGGAAGGGAAAAGGATGGAAATTAGAAACACAAGGAAGAGGCAAGTCTCATCAAGGCTGGAGCTAGGACTTGGCAGGGAAAAAGCAAAACTTGATTAAAGTGCCAGTTCTGTGGCACAGAATGTCCAAACATATTCCAAGGCATTGTATTTGTTTGCCTGTTACCCTTATCTCCTCTACCCTCTTGGAATGACAGTATCTCCAACTTCACCCCAAATCCCCGGACTAGTATACTTATAGAGACTCTTCTACTTCCCAGTATCTCAAGAAGAGCAGAGAACACCCCCAAAAAGATTTAATCAACACAGGAAACAAGGGAAGAACTTCATGGCAAACACACACATCTCATACTCTTGAGTAGAAATAAGAATATCTTGTCCACAGGGAAAAGTCAAAGGCAAGCTTATAGCGTGGTGACTACGTTAGTCTCCTGTAATCCTGAAACTGCTCCTAGGCTTCTGCTGTTTTTCAAGAAAACCTGAACAGCTGCACTCACCACTGCAACAGAAAATAAAGCTAAGAAGTACAAACCAACTCTGATCATTCTTCTATTCAGCATCAAAAATTCAGAGTTAGGGGTAGGAAGAGGAGATGGCAGAACAAATTCAGTGGCTGGGGAGAAGCTGTCAGATCTACCTGAGTCCTTACAGAGCATAGAAGAGTAACCAAAGGCCTGAGAAATGTTTGTCTGCAGCTTATAAGACTCTCCCTGCCTCCACTTTAACAGGCTAAGAAGCTCCCCTCAGTAGAAATACCTACCTTTTGCTTTTGAAAAAGGAGAGAAAAAAGCAAGCTGTGAATGAGAAGAATCTACTCCACCACCCCACCTTCAAGATGCAAGCTTTCTTGCTTCCCCAAAGAAGTGTAGTGTGGTAAAAAGAAGGCTGTACCAGAGAGACTTTCTTTCTTTCTTCCCCCCCAGAGGGACTTTCAAGTGCCATTCCCAGGGAGCGCACTGGCTCCTCACTCATAATTTAATGAAAGCTATGAGCTCTCTAGCTTCTCATAAGAAAAGGCAACAGATGAAGCACAGCTTAGAAAGGATTCATAACCACAAAATGTGCACAGCTAGTAGATGCTAATAGAAAGCTTTCTTTCTTTCTTCCCTTTTCACTCTTTTATAAAGCAAAAACCAACCTATCCCCCACTCAAGGTTCATTTAATGCTATAAGCTTCTTTGCTGGCCTAAGTATCTGGTGAAGATAAACTGGGAATCAAAACCAAGTCAGAAGTATGTAAGAGGCAAACACATAAAACAAGTTAACTTATTTAAATATTAACCTGCAGCCTAAGGGATTTTTTAAAAATTTAAAACAAACAAAAGAAATGACAAGCAAAGTAGATACTCTTGGAAAATACACATACACAAACAATCTGTCCTCTGATCAAATACAATTAAGAATGGACCTCACCTGTCTCAAATTGCTTAATTGCTTGAGAAATACATCTGGCTCCCCCAAAATCTATTTAAATGTTTTTTTATCCTGCTCAGCACAAACTGAAATACATGTTTAAAATGATAAATTAAAAAAATTATAACTCTACACCAAACTGTATCTTGATTATCTTTAAAACTACTTCAGAAAATTCAAGAGAAAGAATGTGTCTTAGCAGCATGACCTGGACGCTAGGTTGTATTTTTACTTTTATGGCTTTACTAAATAAGGTTTAATAACAAAATAGAGGGTAGCATAAAATGAGCTTTCCCTCTTTTCAGAGGTGCCTGAAGAAAACACCCTGCAGTATCAGCCGGCATTTGCATTCAAGATAAAGTGAGATGGAACAGGGAATGAATCATAACCAATATTCCACATCTAAACATTAAAGGCCTACCTCAGCAGCAACAATCAGGGATGGAAAAGGACATAAGAGGAAAAGGCCAAGAGGACAAGGATAACTGCAATAAAGATAGTAATCCTAAAAGCAGCTAACATTCTGTGAGCTCTGACTATGTGCCAGACATTGCTAAATGCTTAACATGTGCTAATTCACTCAGTCTTCTCCCTATGAACACAGTACCAGCATTCATCCTACTTTTGCAAATGGGAAACCAAGGCACTGAGGTAAAGCAACTTTCCCAAGTTAGCACAGCAGGAAAAGGCAGCATGCAGGCCATCCAGCTTCCTATAGTGAACTGCAGTCTACCTGTACTCAAAACACATCGATTAGTCAGTGGCACTCAATAAGCAGAACAGATTTACCCTGTGCCAAAAGCTGTTGGTCAAGGAGCACAAAGAATGAGGCGAGACTGCCTAAAACTGCAAGCTACTGCAGGGTAGACAGCAAAAACAGATCAGCCAAACCACTAAAAACATTGCACACAGAGATATTTTGAGGCAAAGATGGTTTCCCTCCATAAAGCTGTCACCTGAAGTAACTGAGGTTGTCCTACCAGGGGCGTCCAACCTTTTTTTTTCTGCCACACATTTAAAGATTAAGAGTTGTTTAGGGCCACACAGTAAATACAAAAACACTAAGGAAAGCTGATTAGCAAAAGAAAAAGTCCATACATACTTTTCACGATATCCGAGATATTGGATAAGCAGTACAGTTCTCTAATAACTGCATACAGCACGCAGGCCACAGGTTGGACACCCCTACACCTAAACCTTGTTACATAAGGATGGAACTACTATTTCTTATGACTGCTCACAATATAGACTCCTGATTTTTGTTTTCTTTTTTTTTTTTTTTTTTGAGACAGAGTCTCAGTTTGTCACCCTTGGTAGAGTGCCATGATGTTAGCTCACAACAACCTCAAACTCTTGGGCTCAAGTGATCCTCTTGCTTCAGTTTTTCATTTTTAGTAGGGATGGGGGTCTCACTCTTACTCAGGATAATCTTGAACTCATAAACTCAAGCACTCCACCCGCCTCAGCCTCTCAGAGTAGTAGGATTACTGGCGTGAGCCACTGACTTCTGATCTTTATCTTTTAGAATGACAGTTCCATTATGTTTCCAACCTAAGAGGTAAATAGCTCTCCTCCCTCACCTTCCCCCTCCCCCAACATTTCAAAAAGCACTCACTGGTCTAACTGTTCAAGGATATGATCCACAAGTCTGTGTTCCCCACAAAAATGAACCATTTCTACTCACTGTTTTCTCAGGCAAAAGCTCCAATCCTAAACCCAAAACTGTAAGTGCTCTCTGCTTTTTCATGCAGCATGACATCCTTTTTGGCCCAAGATGGACACAGCATTACCAGAATTGAGCATCCTGATTTTGCACAAAAGTTGAGGTCCTGTATTCTACTTAGTTTCTAATCCTCTTCAACTGCTGTCTACAAGGACACCATCCACAAACCTTTCTGGCCCATTTCCTATATTGTTACTGGAGGCTTAAGGTCTTAATAGGTTGTTAGTAAGATGTTGTTTAAATGTTTAAAACAAATACATTGTTCTATTCCTTCCCACAACAAATCTCACTCTCACAGCCTTGGGAGATTTTGATGTAGCCAGGGGATACAAGTGCACTCAAGCTAAACTTTGCCTTGAGCGTAATGTTGGATTTTAGGGTAAGAGATTTACTCTTGCTATCCCACATATCACACACATTATGGGGACACCATATATCAGCCAGGGCATCCACAGCATAAAAAGGACAATGCTATATCCAAAAAGATGGTCTCAGAAGAAATGAGACTGAGAAATCAGAAGGATAAAACATTACAGAAATAGAGTTTAGAAGAAAATGCAATCAAGTTAATATGTTGTAAAAAATATGTAAGGAGAAAATTAAGATATATAATGCTAAAAGATGTTTTAAAAAGCATGTCATGCAGCTGTATCTGCTTCACTTAAATATGCTCCTCAAGAAAAATTAAATGATCACAAATGCTCCCCCCAACAATCCAAGCTGCAAAGGACTGAAATACTAAGAATATAATCAGCTAGGATATGAAAATCACGGTTCTGCGATGTGTAATGGAATGTAAACATTAAAAAAATATATTGTATAAGCCTTACAGTACCCAGCTAATCACTTGCATAACTGACCCTGAACCACAGCGCTGCTGAACAGTGGAAAGTCCTGAAGATGAACAAGATTAGAGGTCACTCCCGGGGCCCACGGCGGCTTAATCTACCCTCCTCATCCTCAGCGCGCAGAACTCTACACAGAGGGTACTAGGTCAAAGGTCAGAGTTGCCTCGCGCAGCAGTAGGCATAGTCCCAGGACCCAAAAAAAACTTGGATTAGGAGACTTTACAAAGTTCTACAAAAGAGGTGACTATTATTAGCCTTTGTAAAGCAGCAAGCGAAACAAACGGGGGAGAACAAAGAGATTGTTAAGACAAGGAAACGACTCTGACAAAAAATGCAGAATTATGAAAATCTGATAAATAAAATAAAAACCACTCGTAGTCCAGGTCTCTGGAAGCAAACTGTGGCTTGAGCCAAGTACTAAGCCTCAACGTCTTGCTTCAACCTAGTGCACACATAATACTTTCTCTTTTTGGCACGCCAGGTTCCAAAGTGCATTCACCAACACTCTCCACCGAATCTTCATCGGGCCCTGGGGATGGCCAGAATTTGAGAACCAAGCAAATTAAGGATCTGCCCCGGACACCGAATTGGGAGTGGGGGTACAGACTGCTGCGCCTTCTCAGGCCCAGACCTGAGGCATTTCAACTGCACCGGGAAGGCCGGGGTGAAATTCTCCCGGAGTCCCGCGGGCGGTTGGCCCCCAGCGGAGCGCTCCCGCCAGGTCGCAGCCCGCCAACGCTTTCACCCTGGGGTGGGCGGCAGAGCCAGCGGATAGGCTGCCCGCCCGGCGGCTCACCTGGGCGATGCCGGCGCCCATAAGCCCGCCGCCGATGACCGTCACGTGCTTGACGATGATTTTCTTGGCCGTGGCCGAAGCGGTGGACGAGGAGGACACGGAACGCATAAACTGCCTGGTGACGAATGCCATGGTGCGGGGGCCGCGGCGACAACTACACTAGGCAGGTGAGAAAGGCTCCGGCAGCGCGGGCACCAGCGGCCAGGCAACCTCTGGGGGAGGACACCCAGACGGCCCCGCCGCCCGCGCCCGCGCGTCCGCGTGACGTCACCGGGAAGCGGGGCGGGGACTCAGGCCAGCCCCGCCCACTGGCCCGGGCCGCGGCGTTCGAACGTCTGAACGCGACTCCGGGGCCAAAGAGCGACGCAGGCCGTGGTCTTCCGCCGCGCCCGAGGTGAACCCCGGCCAGGATCCGGCCGCTGCGGCTGGGCAGCGAGGCTTGCGTCGTGGTGTTGGACAGGTACAGGTCCTTCTTTTGACAAGCTGCGGGTCATTTGTGAAATGAACTCCGTGGTGTTGACGCTTGTGCATACCTAGGCGCTGAAATAAATACGTGTCTCTTGGCAGTGGTGGTAATGAACCCAAAGGGTGCACTCTTGGTTGATGTCACCAAATAATCGACTCTAGGAATTATTTTAATCTAGTCACAGTGATAGTTTCTGATAAATGGAGCAAAACCAGACTGCAGACACCCAGAACAACTGTCCAGTGACCCATGAGTTCCGGTGCAGAGATCAGGCCCAGAAGAGGGAAACGGAGAGATGACCTTTATGCGTTTCATGGTTGGACATGTATCAGTGCAGTGTACATACGGACAATTTAAGGTCAAAGCACAACCTTCGTGGAGTAACCGATAATATTAGAAAGAGTAGGAAAGGAATGTCTTTCCAGGTAACGCTAAACTTGATACTAACTAGGCCTATCTTTTCACGCGTGTGTGCACTTTCTAGTTACAGAGATGTAGAGTTTTTGTCAATTTATTTACTTTATTTTTAAATGTTGTGAAAAGAAAAACGTTAGATAAATTTAGGACA
>CAUYRH010118835.1:0-26628 GCA_963574655.1 Perodicticus potto
GACACGCTCCTCTTATATGCACATGTCCATTTCAAACTTGGAAAACAAATGATAGCAGTAGTTAATGACTGAGTAAAATTTTGGACATTACTCAGTATTTTCATTTCCTTAAGAAACTTTTGAGTACCTGTTATGTGTGAAGTCCCCTCTAGGTGCCGGGGGAGACACACATGAACAAAACAAGCAGGAAATTCTTGCTGTTTTATATTCCAGTATGAAGAGACACCAATTAAGGAATAAACATAAAAACTGAAATTAAAGAGCAAGCTAAGGTTCTGGGAGTGCTGGAAGTGCAGACTGCAATGTTAAATAAATCGGTCAGCATAGGATTCATAGAAAAAATACCAACTGTACCAGGGCTTCAAGAAGCTGAGGGAGTTAGGCAATGGAAATCGTCGTCAAAGAAATCCTAGAAGTACAGGGAGGAGCCAAGGAGAACTATCCAGAGCAAGGCTCAGGAATGGTAGGATGTTCACATATTTCAGAATGAAAACAACAACTGAATCCATTTCATTCAGTCTAATATCCCGAGCCCACAGTTAGCACGCATGCATTGAATCATTCTTTATTACAATAAATCCTTACATTCTCATAAATATTTTGAATTTAATTGGCACATATTCATATTTACCACATTTCAATGCAAGCATTTTTACAAAATTTTATATTTTTTTCATTGTTTTAAGTTTGGGAGTAAGGAATTGGTTTCACATCATTTTTTTCTCCAATATTATTTTCTAGACCTAAGAAGTAGTCTTTTTTAGTTGCAAGGAAAAATTAAAAAGGACCTAAAAGTTTCAGTTTTAAACACCTTATTTGGTTCTACAAATCACAGTGGTCAAATCTTTTGGTCTTTGTCTCAGTTTTCTAATTTGCAGTTGAAAGACAGTTAAGTTGGCTAGGCGCCTGTGGCTCAACGGGCTAAGGCACCAGCCATGTACACCTGAGCTAGCAGGTTCGAATCCAGCCTGGGCCCGCCAAACAACAATGATGGCTGCAACCAAAAAATGGCCTGGTGTTGTGGCAGGCGCCTGTAGTCCCAGCTACTTGGGAGGCTCGCTTGAGCCCAGGAATTGGAGGTTGCTGTGAGCTGTGATGCCACAGCACTCTATCCAGGGTGACAGCTTGAGGCTCTGTCTCAAAAAAAAAAAAAAAGAAAAGAAAGAAAGACAGTTAAGTTGTTAAATATGTAAAATAGGCATAAATGTAAATTATAGTATGGTTTTTATTTGTACGTCACAAATATATGAGTCAGACATATCAGAAAAAATGCCAAACGTTAATGCAATTCTTCAGAACAATACAATTCAAAAAACACTAAGAAAATCATAATACTTTATATAGTGCTGCCAGTGGTGACATTTGTGAGCTATTGACCTGAATTTTCAACTCTGATGGCCAATTTTCCAGTGGCTCAATGCTGGTCACCTGGACGGCACAGTTATGAGGCCCTTAGGAGAGCTTTGCCTTTCACGTTGATCTATTTCATCCTATGTCTATTTCTAGTACGATGATGCAATTTTGTCCATTTTCATCTGAATCCAAAACTTGCAGGCAAATGCTAAGTCTATTTTATAAATGCTGCATTTTCCTAATTCTAAGATTCCTCATAGGACATTGGGTCAGGACTTTCTCTGATTTATATAAACTTGACAGCAACCAAGCCTCAAAATTATTTTTAATTTAGCTATTCTAAACAATTTTTGCTATTTCCAAATTTCCAAAAGAAGTGTAAACAAATAGAGCAGACAGAATAATGACAAGAAATCTTAAATGAGAGAATCAGAGAATATTATGTTAATTTCCTTTTACATACAAAACCAAGCTGCTCAGTGTTTGTTTCCTTTGATGTTACCTTTCTGATAAACACAAAGGTAAATTTTTTATTTTATTCTGAGACACAAAATACATCTCCCATTCAATTATTCATTCATTCTATATTTCTCTGTTTCCAGCTATATAGCAGGACTGTGCCAGATCCTGGGAGTATTAAATTAATTGAAGGCTGGGTGCAATGGCTCACAGCTGTAACCCTAGCAGTCTGGGAGGCCGAGGCAGATGGATTACCTGAGCTCATGGGTTCGAGACCTTGTCTCTAAAAATAGCCGGGTGTTGTGGCAGGCACCTGTAGTCTCAGCTACTTGGAAGGCTGAGGCAAGACAATCACTTGAGCCCAAGAGTCAGAGGTTGCTGTGAGCTATCATGCCATGGCACTCTACCAAGGGTGACAGAGTGAGACTCTGTCTCAAAAAAATAAAAAAAAATAAAAAAACATTAAAATAATTGAGACATTCTGTCTTTCAGGAATTTAGGGCCCAGTAGAGAAGAAATAGAGGTTGATTTTCTACTTTGGTTAGGATATTAAGATTCCAAAGTGTAGAATCAAAGGAAATGACATATGCTTACCAAACTCATAGAAGAGCTGATGTATAAAACAGTTACTTAAGCCGATTGCTTATTTACAAATGCAAAGTTAGTAACTTTTTCTCAGGTTAATATGAACATTTATAATCATTCCTTGGGAAAACCTTCCCTAATATAAGATTACAAGGGAGACCAAATTAATATTCATAAGATTGCCTAGTGAACATAATATTAAAGAAGTCTGGATAGTCTGAAGTTTTATTAAGGCTATAGTGAATGCTGAGGAAGCAGCTCAGCCTTAGCGGCCTGGCATATATATCTCTATAGTGAACTAACAGTGAGTTCCCCTGGGCAGACCGTCTCCATTCTTATACAGTGCAGGCACACAGCCGCGTCCCAGCTCTTTCCTCGCTCTCTCTCAGGCTCACTGTGTCTTCGTAAGCACTTACATTTTCTTCCAGACAATTAAAATATATTTGTCTATGTTTGTGTTAGTGTTCCCTACTCCCTCGGGTAGGAGGAGATGAGTGGTGACACAAACATACTTCCTGAGACTTACCATAGGTGACTGTCCCTCTATTGCTTCACCATTATTTAATACACTGGCTATTTCTTAGGCATGCTGTGTATTTCAGTGAATTAGCAGCAAAGTATGATTTGCAGTAAGCTATTGGAACTATTATATTTAATGACCTGTATAAATTCACCAAAAATGACTTCCTTTTTTTTTTCTTTCTAGGTTGTAAAAATGATGATTATTGTTGTGATGACATTTGCCATCTGCTGGCTGCCCTATCATATTTACTTCATTCTCACTGCAATCTATCAACAATTAAATAGATGGAAATACATCCAGCAGGTCTACCTGGCCAGCTTCTGGCTGGCAATGAGCTCAACCATGTACAATCCCATCATCTACTGCTGTTTGAATAAGAGGTAAAAACAAAACTACCAAATCCAAGTTTCTTGCAATCCTTGCCTTATCTGGAAACACAAAATGTTATTCCATCTTCATGATGCAAACTTAAAATATAAGAGGAAGGGAAAATTTATAAACTCACTGAAAGGAAGACAAAGCTTCACTTTTTTAATATTCTCCCTCCTTTATAAAACATCCCATCTGAACAATTACATGTCCAAAAAATGTTATTAGAGGTTCTAACTGGGCAATATTAATATGTTAATATGGGCCATCTTCTTCCTCCAAATCCTTCAGAATTTTACCTGCCAAAGAAAAAGAAATGCCCTAATGGTTGAAAATATGCTCAAATCCTCAAGCAAATGAAAATACTTGCTAGAAATTTATAAATAATATCTATAGGAGGGAAGATGGCAAATACGAGTGGACTCCATCTAAATGGACATTTTGTAGATGGACTTCAAAGTCAATGATTTTGTAAAGATAAGTGAGGATGAGGAGCACTCCAATCCTTCCTGCATAATGAGGTGGGGTAAGAAAGAGGTCAGTCTCCACAGGGTGGCTTGTGGAGCCGCTAGGGAAAAGATGTTTATAAAGTTAAAGAATCAAAAGCTGGAGTATGCTCAATTCAATTTAAGACTAGAAAAAAAGGTAAGATGTGATTTCCAATTAAAAACCCTTTGGTTGTTTGGCCCTACATAGAAGGGAATAGTTAAATTTCATAGGGTTGATCAATCCCTTAATAAGCCAACGTATCTTGTAAATAACTACAGGAGCTAAACACTAAGCTCTCTTCTCAGTTGGGACTTTAACACACTGAGCCTTCAGTTTGTTAAATACTTAATTAACTCTTAACATTTTGCACTAATTGCATAAGCCATATCTCAATTCAGTACATCTGCTGGTAATCAACTTCATTTAATGGTTTACAAAGATAAGGATTTTGCACTTTTAGAGAGATTATATAAAAACAGTCAAGATTAGCAATTAGTTCTAGCATTAAATAAATAAGACTTAAATTTATAAATTCGTAATTATTTCTGAAAAGTTATTTTGAAATGTCATTTTTAAGTGCCTTAACAGGCCCGCCTAATTAAATTAGACTTATGTAAATATATAAAATTATTGCAGAAAAGTACACTGTTTCTTTGGCATGTAAATCACCTGGTGTTATACTTTTGCTATTTAATGACTTTTAATTTATGGGAAATTAAGATTTAATTCGCACAACAAGAATTTAAAAGACAAATACCCACACTATGGCACCAATTCTAAGCGTTTGACTAGAACGTCAAATGAGAAACTGAGTTGGCATTTCTGCTGTAAGGCAGCTGAAGAAAATGCGTGCTGGGAAACCTGACAGCTTCTTTCTGTGGCCTGCTTCTCCCCAGATTTCGAGCCGGCTTTAAGAGAGCGTTTCGCTGGTGTCCTTTCATCAGAGTTTCTAGCTATGATGAACTCCAGCTCAAAACCACGAGATTTCATCCCACTCGGCAGAGCAGCCTGTACACAGTGACCAGGATGGAGTCCATGACGGTGGCGTTGGACCCGCACGACGCAGACCACGCCAAGGCCAGTCGGAAGAAAAGGGCCATTCCGGGAGACCCAAGCTTCAGGGGCTGCTCCGGCAGGAATTCCAAATCTGCCTCCACCACTTCAAGCTTCATAAGCTCGCCCTATACCTCTGTGGAAGAATATTCTTAAATCCGTTTCCTGAGGGGATAAGTGAGTGTGCAGCCCTCACGGTGCCAGCTTAGGGCCCCGTCCCCTGTTTATCAGTCCTGTCCTCCTGTCCTACACTCATTCTGGAAACAGAAGTCAAGTTTTTAGGCAGCTGTGCTTAAATTGAGAAAGGCAGCGTACATAGTATAAATGTGACAAGGACACAAATACGCTATACCCCCCCCAAAATAAGGCGGGCTTTAAGTTTGTTTATTGAAAACACTAAATTATTATACACATACAAAAAATCTTCTGGAAAAAGTCTTATAAAGGGTCCAGTTTATCTCATTTAAAATTTGCAATATATAATTGTGACACTAAAATGGTATACAATTTTCCCCAAAGATTGAAAAGCTTTGAACTATAATAGTGTGAATGAAGAGAAATAAAATGAACTTTTTCATCTATAGCTATAAGATAGAAAAAAAAGTTAAAAGATCCATTTTCCTACCAGAGTAGCAATATTAACCACAAAAGGTAGAAATTAATAAATATCTTTGTTCACGAAAACTCATTTTGCAGGAAAACACTTAAAGATTTAAAGATTTATTCCAAGACATTTAACTGAAAAGAAAATCTACTTAAATCATTAGGCAGGTATACAGGTAATTCTTTAAATTATTTTTCCTGAGAAAGTGATCGCAAAGGAAAAAAACACATGCACTTTTTGAGCATTGCATATTTATAAATCCTAGGCTGGGAAATACTCAAAGTCAGGACGTTAAAGAGACAAAAAATTCCCATTCCTTATTTTTCACAAATTTTTTAAAAATAGGTAGATTATAAAACACTGAAGATGCATTCCTAAAAAGAAGGGAAGGATCTTATTTGTCTCTGAAACTGGCTATCAGTTTTCAGGCAAAAAAAAAAGCAACTTAGTTTTTAAAACAAATTTTAAGGTTGTAATTCATAATTTTGAGGTAGACAGGGGAATGTCCTAGCTCCAAAGAAAGATTTTTTTTTCTTTTAACTCAAGCAAAAAGTGTAAGGTGGATAATATGCACTTTATCAACTATATAGGGTCCTCTCCCTCTCCCCTCAATGAAAAAGAAATAAACCCTAGAGGAAAGTATCAGAAAATATATTCTAATGCAGATCCATAGAGAAAAGAGTCATAAGTGATACAAAACAAAATGTGATTGAAAAATACCAATATATAGGGTATGTAAGTAAATCAAGTAATGTGTAGAAATGTGTACCAACTGTCAGAAAAAAATTTGCACCATAGTTTGGATACAGGTGAATTAATTCGAGGTGAGCAAGAGGGTGAGGGTGTGACTAACACACAGCCTTCCACAGGCAGACCTTCTCTTTTGTCTGCTCTAACTCAGAAGTCTCACCAAAAGGAACTATGGCAATAGTCCTAAAAAAAGCACTCGTTTTGCCAGAAGAAAAAAGATACCTGCACATTTCAGAGATATATAACAGATCACAGAACACTTCCAGTGTAAAATTTACTTTCCAGACTTCAGTGCTTATAAATCACCCTTCCTCGACTTAAGAGATACTATCAATCCTGCTCAAGAAAGTAGAAACCTTCTGAAAATGTGGGTTTGTAGTACAAACTTCTTTAAACTGTTAAATTCTTAAAGCCGTCTCTCTAAACTGATTTCCTCTAACACTTTGCTTGATTGTTATACCTTCATCAACAGTAGAACCAAGTATTTTTTGAAGAACAATCTAAAAGCATTTATTCAATGTCAAGTCATGGTCTATTCTTACATTAATTTCCCAATCCACCTCATTTTTTTTAACTATACAATTATTACAAAGTTTTAAAAGTCTGAACAACCTAACCATATGTGTTTGAGCTGAATTTCATCTGGTGACACACCATAAACACCCACAAACACATGTAAGTGTGAAGATACATACAATAATTTAGAGAATGCAATAACTTCATAGAATTAAAATTAAAATTAAAATATTGACATAGTAAGTGATCATTACAAGGTTGCCACAAACAGCTCAATGCAGCTATGAAGACTGTGTGCATGTTTTAGATAAGCAAATGCATTATTATTTCATATCTCATTGTTTGAATATGTTTTTGAATGTTCATTCTCAAAAATGTAAATGCTTATCATACTATGTAAAAGTGTCAGGAAAAATCCTAACATGTAAAAACAGGTATTATTTTCTTCTTAAATTTATGAATGATATGACAGTAGCATTAATTAATGTCCTAGATGTGATACCATATTCACCTGTAGACTATGAAGATGGGCCCTCCAATTTAATGCAATTAGTCATCACCCAAAGGACATTCAAAAAACAATGCACCTGGCCTCCCCACATGGTAAGGAAATTTGGGAGAATTTGGTAAAAATACTTATAAAGACAAATTTCACCCTAATTAGTTGCTTTGTTCATTTAGTTCAGGACTACTTTTTAGTAGATTTTTTGTTGATTTACTCACCTAGCATCATCACTTCTAATATGAAAGAAATGCCTTAGGTCCAAATAGTTTATTTTTAGTGCTGTTTAAGAAAAAATGACATCATTTACTCAATAATGATGGCTCTTAATCCAAAATTTATAGACAGATTTTTATAAGTTTAAAAAGTTAAACAACAATATACAATAAGAGGTAAGATTTAGCCCTTTTGTCTGCATTTTGACAGTGAGAATTATAGAATATCAGCTTCAGGGGGACTTATTGAAATAAAGTTATGCCAGTGTTCTCGCATTTGCTAGGGTTTGGGAGGATTTGTCTTCAGAATCCACCTATCGTCTGGTGTTAAAGTTCAGTGTGGATCTTTTTTCCTGTTAGCAGCAAACACTGGTTTAGAATACTAGACAGAGGTTAAAGCATTCAAGTTTTTGTAGATTTTGATTAGGACCAGAAAAATCCAAAGTATTTTGAGAGATATCTAAAAAAATCCAAGTCTTGCATCTTTTAAAGCATACACTTTTTAATAAGACAAAAGTAAATAAAAAATAAATATTGTCTTTTCATAATTTTGCATCTGAGCAAAATGCAAGATATTAAACTTACCTATCTGGGAAAAAAATGAAAGCAAACTTGATTCTTACAATCTACTTTTTTTCTTTTTCTTGGCAAGTTCAGTACACGGCTGCATTATTTCATCTTCCAACCTCATGATGGTGACATTTCTGACCCAGAAGCTAAATTCATTCATATTCTTTTCCAGATCCTACCAATGGCCTGGAAACAGAGATCTCACCAAACTTCAAAGTGACTTCAACGCTTACAGAGCACACAAAGAATTCCAACAAACCTAATATTAACCTGTGAAACACAAAATAAACATAAGAAAACCATGCTGGTCAGCTCCAAATTTGAATTTAATTTTTGTTAATGCAGAATTTTCTCTGAAAATTTCTGATTAGCACCTGGAAAATTGTATTCCCTCAAATACAAAGTCAGGAGAATTGCAATTTCTTACACTTCTAACAGGAACAATTGGAGTTCCCACTTGTCATTGATAGCGTGCCAAAAGCTAAGAAAATCAAGCGTGACACTGACCATGTAGAAAAATAAGGTTTAAACAGCCTCCCTCAGGGCCAAGCAGGAGCTGAGAATAAAATCCAATAGGGCCATACAAAGTCATTAATTGTGCGGTTTGAAAACTCTTTGTGAAATAGTGCAGTATTTGTGCATATGCAATGTGCATACGAAGTAAATGTATGCTAAGTTTGTAGCTAGTAAATATTTTCATGTTGTAGTAATTAAATAAATGTACACCCTTTGCATATGTGGTAACGTGACAGATTTCATTTCTATTTTTTTCTTTAAAAATATTAAAAATAATATTAAAAATGAAAGAAGTCTTAGTATTTTCTTATTGGCTATCTTTTCTAAACATACCAAATCATTCCTCAAAACCTATGTTGTGCTGCTTCCTTCCCCTTAAGAATGAATGCCTAGTTTTCCTAAGCTAGCTTGGTTCAGAGAGGAGAGCAAAATTTTCAAAATAACACAGAAAACTATTCTGTAGAGAGAGCAAATGAATTGGAATGTAGAGAGGAAGGTGCACGTAGCTGAGTGCAGAGCATAGCATTTTAGAGCTGTGGGATCTGGGCTATTCCAATTAACAGACTTGAATTTAAATGCGAGCTCCACCAACAGCTTATTGGGGAATTCAAGCAAATGTTTACTGCTCTGAGCTTCACAGAAGTCATCAGTAAAAAAGGGAAAGTAATAATGTTTCAGAGAGCTGATGTGAGGCTTAAAAGAGCTAAGGCATGAATAGGGTAGAGCCAAACAAAGAATAAATATTGAAAAACCTCTTTGTTAGTATTATTCTGTAATATTAGAGAAACTCTCTTCTGCCTATCATGAGTTTTTTGGGTGGCCATAAATTTGCCTTACGGACTCCTATCATTTAGCCCTGGGCTGTCTCCAGAGGTCCTGCGAGATCTCACAGATTGTTTATGAGTGTTCTGGGAATTTGCTGTCTGGCTCTGAGCCCTGAGTTGGGGGAAATAGGGTTAGAAACAGCCAATCAACAGGAAGAATAGCTTTGATCATGTAAAGCTAAACTCACTTCTTGGAAAAGATGAAGTTAAATGAAGTGATTTTTAGGTTGAGGAACAAGAATGTCAAATGTCAGAGGATAGTAGATGATGGAGGAAAAGCAGGGCATTTCTTAAGGCTTCCATGGCAGTCATGATCCTCTGATGATAGAGGTCTGGCACCCCCATCTCCTCCTAGGTGTTCTGAGAAAGAGACACCAGGGACATTTCAGTGCAATGTTGGAACAATGACCCACACTGCCCATACACTTCTCCAGTTGCAAGGACATCTTCCCTAATTTAGTGTCTCAACCCCACTCAGATACAAGCCAAGCATCCCTTACCAACTCACCACAAAAGGGGAAAGAAAGAAAGAAGTGATACCAGTCAACCACACTCCAAGTATTGTGAAGTCCTCTAACCTCTTAAAATACGTTTAGTGCTCTACTGCTTCACGCTGTATCAATTGCTATATCCCTGATCCAAATTCCAGTCATCTCCTTCCTGGACTGTTTACAATAGCCTCCACCCCACGCCCTCTCTCGAGTTGATTTTCAATAAAGTAACCAGAAGGAGGCGCTGGAGGGGAAGTTAGAACGAAGGCAAGCAGCTCTGGCCAGTGACATTACAACAGCAGCGAACAGTTGACAACTACCTCTATCTCCTTTTGACATCCCCAGCATTAGCTTTGTACGTACCCTCCCAAAAAACAGTATCAATTATGCAGTGCACCTTTGGCAATAAAACCACACCACATTTCCTGAAGACTATGGTGCCTTCTTAAATGCTCAAAAAGCAGCCCACTGGGGTCCCTCCTCTGAGTTCACATTTAGCCATATCTCCTCCTCCTTTTTATTATCTCAAAACTGCATAATGTTACTTCTTTCTCTCTGTATAAATCTCTGGATTATCTAAGTGCTTTTTTGTCTTTCAGAATTCTATGATCTGTTGACCCCAAATGGTATAAAATATACAGAAAACTATGGTAAAATGACTGAAATTAGCCCTTTCTTATTGGTAATTGCTTTAATTGTAAATAGATTAAACTCTCTAAACAAAAAACTGGGACTGGGATAAGGAATAGGAAAAAAATGATCTAATTACAGTTTCTCACTTTAGATCCAGCGAAACAAGTAGGATAAAATATGCTTCATTTAATATAGTAACACAAAGAGAACTGAGGAAGCTATACTAACAGATAAAATAGATTTTAGTCAAAAACAATTACAAGAGTCAAAAAAGGACATTCTATATGAATTAAAGACTCAATTCGTCAGGAAAACATAACAATTGTAACTATATAAGCACTTAACGACAGAAGCCCAAAACAGGTAAAACAAAAATTGACAGAAATGAAGAATGCAACAGTGTACTACAGTAATAGTTGAAGACTTCAGTCTCCCCCTTTTTCAGTAGTGGACAGAACATCCAAAGGTCAATAAGGAAATAGAGAACACAACCAACATAATGAACCAAATGCACCTAACATACATATATATGGAAACCAAACCACAAATAAAGTGGGGGCAACTGTACACCACCAGCTTTCCTGGGTTTCTAGCTTGCAGACAGCAGATCGTGGGACTTGTCAGCCTCCACAATCATTTGAGCAATTAGGG
The DNA here is from genome assembly GCA_963574655.1 of Perodicticus potto. Taxonomy (NCBI): domain Eukaryota; kingdom Metazoa; phylum Chordata; class Mammalia; order Primates; family Lorisidae; genus Perodicticus; species Perodicticus potto. The sequence continues at coordinate 11,104 of CAUYRH010118835.1, forward strand.
AAATGCAACTTACAACCACAATGAGCTCCCACTTCACATCCCCTAGGAAAGCTGCAACCAAAAGAGAAACAATAACCACAGGCTGTGTGATTCCAGTCATCTAAAATGAACAGAATAGGTAAATAAAGCTAGACAGAAGGAAAGTAGATTTGTGGTTGCCTGGTTATCCAGAGCTGAAGGAGGGAAGGAGAGGAGAGGGTAGTCCCTGATAACAGATAATAGATTTCTTTAGGGAATGATGAGAATGACCTAAAATTAGATTATTTGGGGGGTGCACAACTCTGTAAATATACTAAAAACCACTGGACCAAACATTGTAAACATGTATAAGTTATATATCAATAAACTCATTTTTAAGAAATAAGGATTTTACAGAGCAAAAGGCTAATGAAAGTATCAATACCCTACATTGTTAAGCCCTAAGGAGGAAAAAAATCATTATATCAGCAAGCAAAACAGTAGGTTGAAAGACCTTAACAAGGAACTTACAAAACATGGAATAATCAGTTCCTTTCTTTACAAATGTAACTGGATTTTTTGTATTAATTTTTCTGTTGTTATGGTCATAATCTTGAAATTGGATATAAAAATTTCCTTCAGAAAAATTCTAGTCCTTTAGCAGAATTTATCCAGAAGCAAGTTAAAATAGGATTCCAACAAGATAATGGCTGTTATCCAGCTATTTTTAATACAAGTTTTCATGGTGTGTGGCTGGATACTTTCTGGACAGTCCTCTTATAATAAAAAATAATCCACTGATTCAATGTTTTAGTTGTAAACAACATAAACTCATCCAGGTAATCTTAGCTAAAATGAATTTTAGAAAACATATTAAGTAACCAGCAAACTCTCTTCCAGGAGCTAAAGAAATAGACTTGGCTTTACACAGTCACTATCAATACTCCAAATCACACTTCATAACCATGAAAGTAGCTACACGGCAACTAGCACTGTTAACTTGGAAAACTTTAATCTGTGCAAAAGTTTCAGCAACCTGATGATGCTGCTAGAATTGGTGTGGTTTCTTCTGCTCTGGAAACTGAATGTTGGGACTACCACGGCACAACCACAATTGGGAGTAGATTCTCCTGTGTCTCTGTTGATTTGCTTTAGAAGATTTCAATCCAAAGCCCAGGGGAGTTGCGTCAAACTGGCTAATGCACTCACCCTTAGCACTAAGACTGTCTGAAAATTAGCTTTGGATTTTCTGCTTATAAGATAAGAGGCAGGATCTGGAGATTCCCTAGACACAGATGCTGGATGTTCAATAAGAAAGGCAAATGTCTACTACAGATGCACTGATAAGAGAAAATATACATAATTTTATATAGATGTCTTTCGTTATGAGAATTACAACTTTCATTGAATTTGCATCTTTCATTTTTCGATGTAAATCATATTTTCTTTAACAAGTATGTTCTTCATAAGTAATAAAAATTATAAAGAGCATTATTCTGAGGAAATGAATGGGTATTCTGTTTTAGCAGAATTCACAGGAAATGTCTCCATTTTTCCCAAGGTTATTGTCACCCTGATTTATAAGCATGAAGAAACCATTGCTACAAGCTTTACAGGCTAGAATGGCTGCCTACTGATAGGCAGATGATATCACAGTAAGAGAAGTTAACATAACCCCTGTCCTAGATACAATGTTACACCACAAAGGCATTGTGTACAGTATAAAGGAACTCCTACCAGTCTGACGGGTCACACAGGCAATGATGAGCAGCCCACTCTCCTAAACAACTTGAACCTCTTGATACTTAAAGAAGACTTGAAGATCTCTTTTCATTAACTATAATTTTGTTATAATTGATTTTTTGTTCTCAGTTTATCAAGATGCCCACAGTTTATTCTAAAATGTATTGGAAAAGCTAGAAAAGGACCCTAGGGCATGCATGAAAATTCATCAGAATATTTCCTGTTTCTACATCACAATTCTCTTCTGCACCAGAGAGATCAGTTATTGAGTTCTCTCCTCCACCAATCTCCAAACAGCCTAAGAGTGGATCTACATGAACAATCCCTGCCTTAGAGAACAACTGAATTTTAATGAATTCAACCCCTGAGCATGTGTTTCCCTGGCGGTATAATGAAAGCACTAAAATATGTAAAGCTTCAGCTTTTTGCTCCTAAAAGACAGTAGACCCCAAAAGTACATGACCCTTTATTTGCATTGGTTGTGCAGGTATGGTGAGTGGAGAGTTGGCAGGATGCATGATTAATTCACTTCAGAATATGCAATCATGGTGACAACAAATTCTGAGCACCAAGATGAACCTTCCTGTTCAGGTTCTCACCCACTGAGAATCTGAATTCAGGAAGGAGAAATTAAGTAGAACAGCTTCATTGGGTCTTATGGGAACTGTGGATCAATTAAGAGTAGTATGAGGATTTTAGGCAAGAGAAACTGACTCAAAAATGTTGGGTACTAGAAGCAGAACCCAGACATCCCACAGAAAATTTTGCACTTAAAAATATGTTTACGTATGCAAAGAATTAATGTTAAAATACAAATCTTGACAAATTTGACTAAATAATAAGGAGCAAAAGGATTTGGCTAAATTGAAATTTCTCTGCCTACACAATAAAGGCAAGAAAGAAAACAAAGAGCATAAATTCCCTGGCCAACACTTTATCCTTCTTTTCCAAACTTTGCAAGCACAAGCCATATTAACATTGCTTGTGTACTTAAAAACAATCATCTGGGCCGGGCACAGTAGCTCACATCTGTAATCCTAGCATTCTGGAAGGCTGAGACGGGTGGCTTCCTTGAGCTCAGGAGTTTCAGACCATCATGAGCATGGATGAGATCCCATCTCTACTGAAAAATTAAAAAACTAGCCAGGCATGGTGGCACACTCCTGTATTCCCAGCTACGTGGGAGGCTGAGGCAAGAGGATTGCTGAAGCCAAAAGTTTGAGGTTGCTGTGAGCTATGATGCTACAGCACTCTAACCAGGGCAACAGAGTGAGACTCTGTCTCAAAGAAAAACAATGGTTGTAGCAACATATATAACAGAATATGTAGCAACCTATGTAACAGGATATGTAGCAGCTATGTAACAACATAATGTTGTGATCTATGTAACAACCTATGTAGCAACCTATGCAGCAAGATATGTAGGAACCTGGACAGCAGGCTTTCAGAAACAAAGTGGCAGTTACTGGACCTTAATGATCAGACTTTGGCAATTGGAAATTGATCAGTTGTGGAACTCCAGTGAAGGGGGAGGGGCTGGGGGAGGAGCTCATGTTCTCAATAAATAGCAGCTGCGGAGATTGCTTGGGGCCTTTTCCCAGACACTATGGGAAGGCCCACCTCCTGCCACCTTGGAGCTTACAATCCATTGTCCGGCCTGCTTCCTTGGTGAGGGCACTGACAAATGGTCATCTAGGCTAATGTGGTCCAAAAACTTGTAAAATTTCGTTCCCTGTTCACCAGAGGAGACCGTGCTATTACATAGAAATTCTGTCTCACCTCACCTCATTGCTTTGTGTTGCATCTCAACCATCCCAATTCATCCATCCCTAAGCCACCCCTTTTCAAGTGAGTGCAGCCTTTACCCAACCTTTACACTACTCCCAAGTGGGGGCTGTGGTATCAATAGTGGGGATGGCAAAGATGTCATTCTATAAAGCCACACATGGCTTTTAAAAGAATATGAGGGACAGATGATCCCTTCTTAGTCCTCTATAATTTAAAGGACAAGGTGGTAGCATGAAAAATGTTAAGTCTGTGATGATATTAGTAAAGTTGACAGCTTAACTAATGCAATAAAAAATGAAAAATAGTTTTAAAAATTAAATATGCCATCCATTTAAAGACAAAAACTAAAAATAGTCCTCTGAAGGATATAGTCAATTCAAAGTCACCAAAAAATAAAAGTTCATTTTTTTCTCTGAAAAAACTGACTTTTAAATGCCAAACATTTATTTGCCTTAGTTAAAATAATGATCAACTAAAGGTATTATGTCACAATGCATAACATTTTAAACAAATTATTTTCATATAAATTCCAAAAAAATAGAATTCCCAATTTTGGAGAATGTGGTTCTTTTCCAAACTCTGATTCAATAAAGAGTTCTTTCCCTCTTGTAGCCTGTTTTGTTTACTTTTTTTTTTTAAATCAAGGCCTGAGGGAGAAAAAGACTTAGAAAAGACTTAACCACATTCCACTGACAAGAATTAGACACATGGTACCACCTAAATGCAAGGGATCCAGAGAAATGCAAGGGAGCCAGAGAAATACAGAGTCTTCGATTTTTCCTCTTTGATGGAAATCCAGCCTTCTGTCACAGATTACCCATCTAGCCACCAAACATCTACAAGCCCCACTTGTGTCCCACACAGAACACATGCAGATGCATCCCACTGTTGGTATTCCCAAAAGGCATCTAGTTCCTTCACCCAGCTCATGGTTCAGGATATCCGGCTGATGTGCTGTCCTTATCAAGTGAACTGAGTAGGGCTACTCACAGTTTTGCAATCTGTAATCTAACATGACCAGGCATCTGCCCTGCCTCCTATTTAACATATGCGTATAATGGTGGGAAAAGGATTGCATATACCTAATTACAAAATCAATTCACAAAAGAGAAGAATGGCAACCACACAGCTGGGACTGGTCCACAGCAATGATGAAATTCTAGAGAATAAGTGTTGCTTGCACCTCCTCTCCCGGCAGTGGTACATTTCAATATCTGATTTTCGCATCATATCTGAAAACACATGCGTCACAAAGATACGTGTTAGGGCAGAACATGATGGCTCCTGCCCCAAATCCTAAAACTCTGGGAGGCCAAGGCAGGAGGATCACTTGAGCTCAGGAGTTTAAGACCAGCCTGAGCAAGAGCAAGATCCCATCTCTACCAAAAAGATTTGAAGTCCACTACATCATGCTGTAGTCCTTGCTACTGGTGAGGCTGAGGCAGAAGGATCACTTGATCCTATGAGTTTGAGGTTGTAATGAGCCATGATGATGTCACTGCACTCTACCCGGGGTGACAGAGTGAAAGTCTGAATGTACACAGCTATGATTTAATAAAAATAAATAAATAAAAGATATATGTAGATGCAGGAGGGTATATAATTAGCTTTCTTTACTATTGATAGTAAATGTTAAAATATAAGTAAAAATATTCCTTCTATGACTATAGAATACAAATAATTATTAAATCATAATACTTTTCACCTCACACAAAAGTTTTTTAGTATTCTGGTCTATACTGTTTATAATTTACTATTTAATAACTTTTTTTTTTTGTAGAGACAGAGTCTCACTTTATCACCCTCGGTAGAGTGCTGTGGCTTCACACAGCTCACAACAACCTCCAACTCCTAGGCTTAGGTGATTCTCTTGCCTCAGCCTCCCGAGTAGCTGGGACTACAGGCGCCCGCCACAACACCCGGTTATTTTTCTGTTTTGCAGTTCGGCCGAGGCTGGGTTTGAACCTGCCACCCTTGGTATATGGGGCTGGGGTCCTATCCGATGAGCCACAGGCACCGCCCTAATAACTTACTTTTTAATTCATAGGAAATATATGCTATCTACCGACTACAATTTATTCTTTCTTTTACTGATATAAAATTTTTAAATATTGGTGAGTAGGAATATTATTTGAATAGAAAGTGATTAAGTCAGGGTATTAGCCATTTCCTCAATCATTTATTCTTATATGTAGGTACACTGAAATGTTTTATATCATCTTAGGTAAAACAGGTGTGTTAATATATATGAATATTGAAGAACGAAACTCTTAATATTGAATATTTAAATATTTTGGAAAAATCCATGTTCATGTTTTATAAGCATGTACACAGGAAAGATTTTAGGGGAAGTACATATCTTTGTCATTAAATTATAAAAAACCTTCCTTCAGTTTTGGAGCTCCAACTTCATAGTAAAATAAAATCAAGTAACTGCTTTCAAAGTTCTCTTGACCTGCATTATGACAATGTAATTACTGATGCTAGCTGCGGTCCTCAGGCTGAAAGTCCTATCATCTCATCTTAAATTCGAAGAGATAACTGCTTCCTCTTGATGGCCTAACATTTGTTTGATTTCACCTCCTGATTTCTCTGAGGAATTGAAGGAACTTTTGCAAACCTAAATCAGCTGTTTCTCTTTTATGCCTGTCAGAATCTATAGAAATCATAGTTGAGTACAAAATGCAGTCCACCTTCCTCATACAACAACAAAGAGCAAACTATGACTATTAAGGACATCTTCTTACAGATGAAGGTGAAAGCCACTGAAAACTTCTAAGTTCTATATAATTGCTAATATTCTTCAGTGATGATATGAAATTTCATTGTTGAGAATGGAGTTGAGACAATAGTGATGTTTCAGTTTATAATTATGATTATCTTTAGAGAATGTGAGGGCATATGTAGAGAATAGAAGGCTTATAGAACATTCACAATTGTCCATAATATTATACCAAGGACACAAGAATTTCCTTTTCAATATGAAAAGGAAAAGAAGATCTCTTAATTTACTCCTCTTACTTTGTGTATCTATCTTCAACAGAAAATACATGAAAGAATGCAAAAAAAACTTGTCAGATTTAATAAGAGTTTTTAAAAGTTAACATTTATTTCATTAAATATAATTTATTACCATGAGGTTCAATCAACCTCACACTCTTATTACCATTGTGAACACTTAGTTGTATTTTGAAGGTCATGCATGGCCTTATTAATTTTAACAAAGCCTTATGAGTTAGAGTCTTATCCTGATGAAATTAAAACAGCAATTTTAAGCATCTTGCCCAAACTACACACCTTGCAATCGATGAAATTAACCTCTGAACTCAGATAGTTTGACTCAAGACCCTACGCACAACTTTTACTAGTAGTTTTTGAGATCCAGCCACCAGAACTTGAAGTAGATGCAACATTTGTCTGTCTCTGACTATGATAATAGTATTAGAAAATAAATAATTACATCAAATTCTTATGTTATGACCTTTATAGTATAGATTAGCAGCATTTCATGTGGTAGTTCTGAAGCATGTAACTACTACTTCCAAACATTTCAAAGCTCATGATGTTTTCAGAGAAGACTGATCCAACAGCTTCTATGACATTGTGTAATATGAAATATAGTAATCACGATGAATTAACGCCAGTCATGGTTCTTATTATAAGCCTTAGAATATCCCAGAGTTAATTCCAACTCAGGACAGTTAAATAATATTAACAAAATTCACAGGAAACTAGAGAAAATATCAGAATATTGGCTACCTAACATATTGTCAATTTGCCTTTCTACACGGAAAGACAATTATTCACACAATTTGATAAACATGTAATAAGAACCACGGTTATTAAATAATCATTTTCTCTTACTGGTTGTCTTTATCTATTGTTCCTTGGACAGAAGTTCCTCTCTATGGCTAAGACACTGCTGACTAATGTGTCATCTATCCTGGTTGGCTCTATCTCATTGAATCATCAAAATGCAATTAAGCCTCAGTTGCATTTGTGAATAAATAATTTCCCTCTAACCTAATAAATGTAAAGTATAATAATTTAATGATAGAGGTATAAGTTGCCATGGGAACAGACTGGGGAGAGCACTCCTGCCTACCTCAAAGAGTTGGGAAGAAAGAAGAGATGAATATGTAATAATTTTCCCAGAACAGATAAAGATTGAGCTGAATCTTCAAGAAAAAACAAGAGTTCTGCAAAGAGAAGAAAGAGGAAGCATGGAAAACAGTGTGCAGGGTCCAGGATAATTTACAATTTTTTTCATTAACTGTTAAATTATTTTCAAAGTTAAGTGTAAAGAAAGTTAATAATACATCACTAGGCACCACTAAAATTATCTTGAGGTTTGTCAATGCCAACTAATAAATTTCTTCTGCCAGACAGAGGCAATTACCTTTTGTAATATCAATTTAGATCACACAAATAAAGAAATGGTCATATCCTCCTCGCATTCTTCTCAGGTCCTCCCAGCCATTTATCAAAGTCATTGGAATGGACATTAATCTGTTTACGAATGATCAAGGCCTTTCCCACCTGTAACATTTCAGATCCAATTCAATGTGCAGTGTGTTTCCTGAATCCTTATTAGCTATAATAAGAATAGGGCTTTTAAAATCATTTTGCATCATCTGTGCAAACCATTGGAGTAATCAACTACATAACATTTTGACCCAGTAACATTAATGCACTCATTTTTATTTTAGGAAGACTTGGATAAAAATATTCAGCTTTGTTTTATTACCATACAATTTTTAATGCAAATGTCCTCACTCCATGTCTGAGACTTAACTCTCATGGTTAGGAATGAAATGAGAGAAAGGTGAGGGTTAAGTTTGAGTGGAGAGATAAAGCTCTTGAGGTAAAGAGGGAAAAAATCTAAAGATCAAGAACAGAGTGAGACCAAGTTCAGAGTGAGAGGCACGGTTGGAAGTGAGATCACATATGGAGTGAAAGTGATGGGTCCGTGTCAAAATGCCCTGCCTCAGAACCTTTTTGACTGCTCCTAAGTAGATTACTAATACTCAAGCCCACGCAATAACAGAAAAATAGCTCTGAGGCATTATTCCATTAACAAGAAAATCTCCCCATGTTTGTTAGTCACTAAAATTTTTAAATATATGCAGTGCAAAAATAATAACAAAAATGGATGAAATTCTGCTATGAAACTACATCTAAACCAGTGTCGTCTCCTTTAAAATTATCTTTAGGTAGATATAGTGTAAAGTTTGATGAGTTTTTTAAGTGGTGAAGTAGAGAGCCAATAAAGCAAGCAATAGTGAGTAGACATGAACCAATACTTTGAATAAAATAATTTCAATAACATATGCTTAATCATAGGTAAAATTAAAAAGCGAAATAGGTCTTGGCAGCACCTGCAGCTCAAGGAGTAGGGCCCCAGCCCCATAGGCCGGGGGTGGCAAGTTCAAATCCGGCCCCGGGCCAAAAACTGCAAAAAAAAAGTGAAATGGGTTTTGTCCTTTTCCCTACCTTTGAATGAATCTGTTCCATTTCCACTCATCTGCTTAAGACTCAAAAGAGAAAAACCAAGAAAAAATAATAATAAAATAATAGTAAACATTCCAAAGTAAAGTTTTAACCAATTACAAAAATACAAATTTAAAAGAAGGAATAAAAATGGAGTTAACAAACAGCTGCCACCTCCTTCAAAAAAAGAGAAAACACTCAGGTATTTTATTATTATTATTATCATTATTATTTTACAACCAGAAAAGTTTTTGTTGTTCACTTGCTTTCTACCAGGACTCGTACCCAACACCAGGAATATCATTAAAAACAGTAGATACAGAGACATCATAGAACTTTGAGTCAAGTAACAGAGATAGTACTGAAATGATTGTATGACTATGCCCTTAAGATGCATTGAAGAGTTGTGAAGCAATGAGAGTGCCTAGCAGGGAAACATAAGCTAATTTATAATATCTGGAGGCTTTCCTGACAAAGAGATACTTAGGAAGAAACTTAAGGTGGTCTTGATGTTGAGATCCAAAAGGAAAAGGGAGACTCTTTGTGAGAGAGAAAAAAACACATGCAAATGCTCTGCCCTGGGAGTTTTCTTATACCTGGAGCTAAAAGGTTAGCCAGGCCCCAGCACAGTGAGCCCAGGAGTGTGGCAGTTGCTCCACCTCTGCCTAGGTGACCTCTCAGTTGACAGGCAATCACCCCAGGAGGTAGAAAACAAGCCACAAATTCTCACATTGGCCTTTGAACGGCAGATGAGGCCACCTTTCTGTGGAAGGAGACTCCATGCTTATTTATAGTATTGATCTGCCTTAGATGACATAATGGCTTGTTTTGTACGTAGCATGATTAATGTAAAGCAACTAAAATCCAGAGACCAGCAGACACCACGGTACCTTTTAACTTTAAATAAGGACCTACAAAGGCTGTTTCCCACAACACAGAGACTCCCTTGTTGAGGTTGTCATGTTATAAATTCAGCCTTGTCTTCCGCAGCAACCAAACACATCATCAACAACATCTCTCTTCTTGAGATGCTCCTCCTGGTCACGACTTTTCCCCCTCCTGGTTTTCTTCCTAACTCAATGGCTGCTCTTCCCATCTCCTTGACACTTTTTTCTCTCCCACTCTAACTCGCAGTGTTGAAATGCAGCTAGAGCTCAACCCTTTTCTCTGTCTCCCATCCAGTCCCCTGGTGTATGTCCTTGTCTCCTAAGCACTTATCACCAATCGGACTTCTCACCTTTCTAGATTTAAATATACAACTTGAGCTCTCCACTTGGATAAAATCTTTACACAGCATTTCAAACATAACATGGCCAAAAGGAACTTGGTTTTCCCGCTGCGTAGTAAGACCTAAGATTTCCAGTGGTGCCTTCACATATGTGAGCCGCATAGGGCCCCAAAGGCGTACCTGTGAGTTCTCCTGTTCTCACCAGATAAGCCTCGACCCGGCAGGAAAGGAGAGCACCTGTCAGCTGCTGCACCCTACCGAGTGCTGAACCTAAGAGGGCTGACCTCTCCCCCAACACACAAAATTCTTTGAGCCAGCGAATCCAGTCCTCCTGTAGAAGCCAGCGGACACCATCGCCCCCACCAGCTGCTACACAGCTTGCCTTCCACAGCCTCTTTTGGCTCACTGAGCCCCTAAGCATAACACTTGTGTGGCCTCTCATGCGCACAGCGCCCCCTTCCCCCAGCTATGAGTAGACATGAATGATTGTTGTGGCTGGACAGTCTCACGTGCCCAGCGTCAGGTGTTGTGTGTTTACTCATCTTTCACAATTTGGGGCACAAGATCCCTCCTTCACCAAAAGGGTAAAGGGGAAGTGGTCATAAGACCATTAAACCTAACTTGTCCACTAATCAATATCGAAATACATAGTGCTACCGCCTAATAAGTTGTTCAAGCTGATAAACTGTGTTTGATTCTTCTCTTTCCCTCTTATTGACACCTAATCAGTCTAAAAGGCCTCTCAACTCTGCCTCAAAAATACAACCCCAAAATATCTGCTTCTCTCCATCGACACCACCTTGTGTGTTTAGCTAATAGTTACCTCTCGCCAGCATCACTGCAGTGACGCCCAAGCTGGACTCTGATCTTCACTCTTACCACAAATAATTCATTGTTAACTATTAACAGCCGTATTTAAAAGCTCTAGCAATTTTCTGTCACACTTAAATCATGAATTCTTCCCCTGGCTTCCAAGCCTTCAACATTTTGATTCTGACTACATCCTTAACTCTTCTCGCCTTATGCTTCATATCACCCCCTCATTTTAACCACATGAAACTGCTCGTTTCCCTAATACCTGAAAAACTTACTGCCCCGGGGCTTTTACACTGGCTATTTTTCTCTGCCTGAAAATAGCCTCTTTCTAATCTTATCATCACTAGCTATTTATTGTCATTCCGATCTCAGTTAAAATTATATCTCCTCTTACATATATTTCCTGCTGTCTCAATCTCTATCACATCACTTCCCTGTAACTTTCTTCAAACATTTCCTGATATCTTTAATCTTTATTATTTACTTATTTACTCATTTACCTGATATTTGCTCCCCCACACTAGGCTGAAAACTTGTGAGGACAAGTACCTTAAATTGGATTAGTCACTTCTGTAATCTCTGGATCTACAGCCATGTAGACATATGATAGGAAAGTAATGTACAGGGGTTATGGCTAAAACAATAAATGAATGAATTCAACAAAGTAATGCATTAGAGCATAAAGTCAGGATTCATACAGGCCATTATCTGAACCTCACTAGCTAAGTGAAATCTCTGAATCTTAGTTCTTTTTTATTTGTAGAATGGGAATAATAACTATTTCATGGGCATTTGGGAATTAAATTTGATAGAGTACCTGCATAATTCCAAAAACTACTATTAAACAGATATTGTTCTACCTCATTTATTTGACTTCCAGAAATATCTTAGGAGATTACTCACAGAAAAGAAAGCAAGATCAACATAAACTCCAACTCACTAAGTTTACTTGATTGCTAAAAAGGTTTTATTTTTTTTAAGAATATTGAATACAAATAGTATAATTCCCTTGTCAGTGCCTGATCAAAATCCATTCATGAAATTATAGCAAAACAAACCATCTATAAATACAAAATATGGAAAAGATACAGTCTACCGTTTAAACTTCATTTGACTAAGTTACGTTATTGTATAGTTTAAAGCATATCTCAAGGTGAAGAGATGGAAAAAAGTATTCTGTGCAAACTGAAACCAAAAGAAACAACGTGTAGCCATTGTCATATCACATAAAATTGACTTAAAAGCAACAATGAGAGGGGGAAAAAAAGGCAAAGCTTGTCATTGTATAATGGCAAATGAAACAATTCAACAAGAAGACACAGCTATAACAATCCTAAATATATATGTACCTAACACAGGAGTACCAAGATTCATAAAGCAAATTCTATTAGATCTAAACAAAGGGATTACCAGCATCATCATAAATGCCAGAAACTTCAACACCCCACTGACAGAGCTGGACAGATATTTCAAGCAGAAAATAAAGAAACACTGAACTTAAATGAGACTCTGGAACAAATGAGCCTAACAGACAATTATAGAGCATTTTAACAAAAAGTACTGAATATCTATTCTTCTCATCAGCACATGGAACATTCCCCAAGATTGATCATATCTTAGGTCATAAAAGATGTATCCACAAATTCAAAAAAGTAGAAATCATACTAAGTATTTTCTCAGACCATTGTGAGATAAAACTAGAAATCAACTTCAAAAGAAACACTCAGTTCTACACAAAATCATGAAACTTAAACAATCTGCTGCCGAGCAATTATTGGGTAAAGGAAGACATTTAGGCGAAATCAAAAGATTCCTAGAATTGAATGATAAACAGGACCAAGCTATCAAAATCTGTGGGACGCAGCAGATACAAAAGGGGAAGGCTTATGGTCTTAAATGCCTCCATCAGAAGGACAGAAAAGCTACACAGTCACCGTCTAATTGCACATCTCACATGGAAGAACAAGCCAAACCCAAACTAAGCAGAGGAAAACATAAATTAACTCAGAGAAAAACTAAACAAAATGCTCTTTGGGAAGTTTTTGGTGGGTTTGGTGCACTAAACTACACTAACTTTCTAACACTCAACTTTTGACCAAACCTTTGCAAAGAACTACATTCTTGATTATTGCTCAGGATGTGCATACTAACGTGTTTGCTTTAAAAGCAGCCGCTCCACAATGAGCCTCCTAAGTTAACCTTATGGAAATTACTTCTCAGCACTAAGGATGTCTACTTCATTACTAGCACATTGAACAGAGAGCTCTGGGCATGTAGCTTCACAGAAATCCTGTAATCCTAGCACTCTGGGACACTGAAGCGGGAGGATTGCTTGAGCTCAGGAGTTCAAGACCAGCCTGAACAAGAACAAGATTCTCTACTAAAAAACAGAAAAACTAGTGGGGCATTGTGGCAGGCACCTGTACTTCCAGCCACTCAGGAGGCTGAAGCAAGAGAATCCCTTCAGCCCAAAAGTTTGAGGTTGCTGTGAGCTATGATACCATAGCACTCTAGCCTGGGGCAATAGAGCTGAGACTCTTTCTCAAAAAAAAAAAAAAAAAAAAAGAATTTTAAAAGATGTTGGTGTAGACTGCAGAAATGGCCACCAATACCTCCCCTCCCGAAGGAGAGAGTCAATTTCTCCAGCCTTTAAATCTTGGTTAGTTGTGTGACTTGCTTCACCTAATGGAATGCTAAGAAGCACCAGGCAGAAGGAGGCTTGCCAAGGACTTTGTTTTTAAGGCCAAATACAAAGATGGTGCATGCCATAGTGCTCCATTTAAAACCTACGTGGAGAGATATGTGAGCTAGCTGCTTCTCTGTCGTTCCCATCAATGACCAAACCTGAGAATGAGACCATCTAGGACCAGGCAGCCCGAGTCCACATCAGAGCTGATCACTGATGTCTGAGAAAGCCGGGCTGAGATCAGGCTGGACGGTTCAAGGATAGAAGAATTACCCAGTAACAGTGACAACCACATAGCTACTTTCAGCAACGTTTAGAACTGTTTAAGAGAGTATTTTTGTGCAGCAAAAGTTTCCTGGTAGATAAAGAGATGGTTGTTTATCGTTGTTTTTTTGATTTTTTATTGTTGTTGTTGTTGGAAACAAATCCTCGCTATTAAATGGAAATATCTGAACTCTGTCATGTACAGTTTTGAGCTCCTTAAATACCAGCAGAGTAGAACAATCTCTGTAATCTTTTCTTAAGTATTTTCCCAAAGGAATTCATAATTTAACCAGTTAAGTATTAATATTTTGATTTAGTTTGTTATTAAATATGAGAATTCTGTTGGGGAATTAAAATAATACTAGTTCCATTCAAAGTTGGTTCTTTTTTATTTTTTTTTCCAAAAGTTGGTTCTGGGTACATGTATATTAGAATGAACACAGATAATTATGATTTTTGTGACTGTACCTGCATTAGGAAAAAAAAGACAAAAAAGAAAAATATTGAAAATGCGATGAAAAGATACCAACCTCACTGATATTATTTTTGAATCTAAGATACAACTTAATTGTCAATTTTCTTTACTGCTTATTAGATTTACTAAGAAAAGTTCTTTAAAGCATCTGCAACAGTGAAATTACTTGCTTATGTTCAGCAGTAAGGGACTTAAACACAGACCTGAGTCCTCTATTACAAAATTTCCAAAGCAATAAGGACCTTAAAGAAATCTCACAAATAGGTTTAAGATACCTCACAGGCTATACAAATGTTATTAAAACTCACACCACAAAATAGCTAATTGACACATCAGAAACATAAGAAAGAAATTATACTGACTCAAGACAATTACTTCAACAATTCAAAATTCAATGTCTAAAGTAATGAGACAACAAATGCAAATACTTTAATGGCTTTAAATACATGGATAATAACTTCTTCACTTGCCAGACTAGGACAGCACTTAACCTACAACCCCATCATCCTTAAAAAATCGTACTGCGCCATGATTTCATTAATGCTTTCCTAAATTAGCACAGCAAGAAAAATAAAACTGTAATAGAGATATAAATTAAATTTCTGTGTAGGTTACTGAATATTCCTTAGCTGTACAATTGGACAGCATTTGTGTCTGTTCCTAAATGCTAATTGTGTAAACTCAGGAACAGTTACTGTTACGGGCTTCACACAAACACACACACAAGAGAGAAAACCTCTAAGATTTGATCACAGAATAAATTTTTAGTGTCTAGGATTTACATAGTACTTTATAGTTTTTAAAACATTCCTACAGGATCGGCGCCTGTGGCTTAACAGGCTAAGGCGCCAGCCACGTACACCTGAGCTGGCGGGTTCAAATCCAGATTGGGCCCGCCAAACAACACTGGTGGCTTCAACCTAAAGGTGGCCGGGCGTTGTGGCGGGTGCCTGTAGTCCCAGCTACTTGGGAGGCAGAGGCAGGAGACTCGCTTGAGCCCAGGAATAGGAGGTTGCTATGAGCTGTGATGCCATGGCGCTCTCTCCAAATGACAGCTTGAGGCTCTGTCTCAAAAAA
>CAUYRH010118837.1:0-23282 GCA_963574655.1 Perodicticus potto
AAGGGGGCGCCTGTAGTCCCAGCTACTTGGGAGGCTGAGGCAAGAGACTCGCTTGAGCCCAGGAGTTGGAGGTTGCTGTGAGCTGTGATGCCACGGCACTCTCTCCAGGGTGACAGCTTGAGGCTCTGTCTCAAAAAAAAAGAAAAAAAAAAAGAGTTTCACTTGGGGCTAGGTTGAAAAATCACCCCTACCATTTCCCCTCAACACAGCAATTATTTACCAAAATAGCCAATGACACCACTTGTTATACATATATGCTTTCTTAGTGACAGACGAGGGGTTTCTTACATACATTGCTTCAATTCATCCCCCAGCAACCCTTTGAGGTAGGTGTTATTATTATCCCCATCTGGCGGATGAAGAAATCAAGGCTTAGACTTTCTAAATGTCACAATACTTCTAGTAAACAGTTAAACTAGGACTCAAATAGCGCTGACTGTAAAATTTATATTTTTAACTAATTTTTTTTGAATTTTCATGTGTATGTACATTTTAATTTCCTTTGGGTATATATCTAGGAGT
This sequence comes from Perodicticus potto, assembly GCA_963574655.1. Lineage (NCBI taxonomy): Eukaryota > Metazoa > Chordata > Mammalia > Primates > Lorisidae > Perodicticus > Perodicticus potto. Next base: position 523 of record CAUYRH010118837.1, read on the forward strand.
GAAATTGATAGGTAATATGGTAATTCCATGTTTAACTTCTTGAGTAACTTTGTTTTCCAAAGTGGCTGCACCATCTTATTTTCCCAACAGCAATGTGTAAGTGTTCCATTTTTTACATAACTTCACCAGCATTTGTTATTATTTGTTTTTTGGTTATATCCATTCTAGTGGGAAGCACATTTACTTCTGTATCAAACACAAACATCAAACTCATACATTGGTGATTTAAAAAAATATACATTTTACGCTTTGAGAAAATAAACATGTTATTGGTTGGTATGCTTTTGGCTATGAGTTAAATAAAATCAGCTAAAGAAAAAAGGAATTTATTCTCTCACGTAAAATGAAGTGTGGCATTGCCAGGGTAGATTTTCAGAGGTTTGAGCACATGTCTTTATGTTTTTGCTTTCTGCCATCATCCACCGGGACTGAGAGTACGTGTGTGCGTGTGTGTTTTTCCTGAGCAGGGGAAAGGAGATCCCCCAGACAGGCATCTGCTAGTGAGGAAGGTTAGGGGGGCAGGGGGGAGGGAGGGAAGGGGAGGAAGAGGGTCGGGGCAGAGAGGATAAAGGGTGAGATCACACGCATATGTGGAGGGTCAGGAGAAAACTTCTAAATACGGATCAAAATTGTTTTCACATAGTAAATGAGAAAATATCATGAATGTTATATTAATCAGGTGGATAAAAATATCTCCGATTGTATGTGAAGCCTGCACACTGTATTCCATGACTGAATTATTGTACACAGCTATGACTCAATAAAAAATAATTTAAAAAAAAAAAAAAGAAGAAGGAAATTTGCTCAGGAATGCAAAGCATTAGTTTGTGACTTTAGTTAAAATGTAGCAATTTTTTTTGAGAGAGAGAGTCTCAAGCTGCCACCCTTGGTAGAGTGCTGTGGTGTCACAGCTCACAGCAACCTCCAACTCCTGGCCTTAGGCGATTCTCTTGCCTCAGCCTCCCAAACACCTGGGACTACAGGCGCCCGCCACAACGCCCGGCTATTTTTAAACTACTTTTTAGTTGTTACCCTGCTTACATTGGTTCAATGGCTATTCATCATCATCTGAGTTCTTTTCCTTCTAAGTAGTAGACACCGGTCTTACTCAAAGGACACAAAACACGGTTGAGAAGTGAATATGTGAAGTAGACTGTGGAGCAGAGAGGAGGTGAAGAGAGTGATCTCTGAGTCCAGACCGCCGAGTTTACACCCCAGCTCTGCCCAGACCCAGCAGGGGAGCCGTGGCCATTTCCCTTCTTTAGACCTACATTTCTTCAACTGTCCAATGCAGAAGACAGAAATAATATCCACCTCCTAGCTTTGTTGTGAGAATTCATTCAGTTCACACACATAAAATATATACCACAGGAACTAGCACAAAGCAGTAACTGAAAGTTAATTTTCAGTGATATAGTAAGTACTTCACGGTTTTAAAACTACATTTATTTATTTATTTATTTATTCATTCATTCATTCATTCATTCAGTTTTTGGCCAGGGCTGAGTTTGAACCCACCACCTCTGGCATATGGGGTCGGCGCCCTACTCCTTTGAGCCACAGGCACCGCCCAAAACTACTCATTTATATATTATCCATTGTAACCCTTATGACAACCCTGAGTCACTTCTCAGGGAAGCCCTCTTTGTTGTATTCAAACTTCATCACTTCACATTCTGCCCCCTTCCTTGATCTATTTTTCCCCATAGCACTTATCTGATCAAATTTTGGATTTTTTTGTTTGTGTACTTATAATCTTTTCCCTACGTTAGGTTGAAATCTCTTGTTTGTATTTTTCACAGCCCTCTGTCCCACTCTGAGGACAGCACCTGGCTTCTCATACATGAATAAATGTATGAGACACTAAAAGATTAGAAAAGCTGAGTATTACCCAAGGTCATATAACAAATGTGAAAAACTAGTAAGATTCTGGACATAAACTCAAACCTTTAGACATTAAATACAGTGCTCTGAAATGTCTTTGAATAATTAGGATATCCACTCTGATCTCTTCTCAGTATAACTAGAGAATTTAAAACTATGAGGTAACAATCAAAATAGTACTGTCAATCCTCAAATGAAGAAAGAATTGGGGATTGGGGAAATACTGGAGTATAATCAGTTATTATGAACATATTTTGACTCAAAAATACATTATGTAATTCATTTAAAAAATACAATCTTCGTAGAATACTATTCATTCAGCAAAGGCATTATTTACTATGTTCCAAGGACTATATATCAGGCTCTAGGGATCAGTTTAGCACAAAGTAGACATGTCTATTACTTGTGGATTTCTGCTGGCCTTATCATAAAATATACATTTAAGCAAATGGAAAAATGAAAAGCTATTCATCTAAAATCAAACTTTCTCTTAATACTTGATATCTGATAGAAAAAAAAATACACGTTTCATAAGTCATGTTCTAGACTGTATCTGAAGCAATGAAGAGCAGTAGTGTTTTAGAAAAAGTAAAAAAAAGAAAATTAACCTCTGGATAAAATGTTAACAGAAGGTGACTTCAATTATAATGACAAGAAATCTTCACGCTTCTCTTGTTCAGTGTGATCCTTACATGAAAGCTTCCCTAGCAATGGAAGAACAACTAATATTAAATTTTTAACACATATTCTAAAATTACTCAGTCAAGTCACTTACATTTCATCCCAAATCTGCCCTTTACCTTTGAGTCTTGGCAGTGCTGTGCTAGCACCACCGTGGCTTCTTTCCATAGTGTGGATGGACCAAGAGGCAGAGAGAGTAGCAAAGAGAGTTGAATTATAGCCCCCACCCCAAAGCTTTATACAAGTTCTAAACCTATACATGTGACCTTCCTGGGGTAAAGGGTATTTGCAGATGTCATTAAGTGAGGGCTCATGAGATAAGATCATTCTGGATTAGCAAAGTAGAGCCTAAGATGATGACAGTGCCCTTAGATGGAAAGAAGACACACCAGAGGCAGAGAGGAAAAAACAGGGACATGCCACACAGACCAGGTGAAGGTGGAGGCAGAGATTGGAGTTATGCTGCCACAAACTAAAGAATGTGTACAGGCACCACAGGCTGAAGGAGCCAAGGGAGGATTCTCCTCCAGAGCGTTAAAAGGGAGGGTGGACCTGCTGACACCTTAACTGCTGACTGTTGGCCTTTGGAGCTATGGAAAAATAAATGTTTGTTGTTTGAAAACACTACATTTGCAGTAATTTGTAATGGCAGCCCTAGGAAACTAACAGAGTAAGTATTAACGATGGAAATAAAGACACCAGCACCTACGTTATCATCCACACGCGTTCATGGAAGGAGTGGCTGTCAGGGAAGATTCTTCATGCGTTGGTAGCTTTGATTTCTTCTCCTTGGAATTGATTAAATCTATTCTGGTTTTTTTTAACTCGATGTTCCATTGGTCATAAATGTTTCTAACTTCCAAAACAATCTAGTTTTAAATAAGCCAGCTGCCAAGTCAATAAAATCACCTCTTGCAAGCTGGTAATATCTGCGATAGATTTACAAGAAACAGCAAGGAAGGTTTAAATCATGAACCTGAGTACTTCAGCCAGAGACACGCCCACCCCAGATGAACCAGAGGGAATTTGGAGGTGGTGGCAGGTGGAGGGAGAGACAAACAAGAACAGCAAGGAGGCAATTTCAGTGGGATACAAAAAAGAGGAATCTAAATTTTTAGAGTGGAAATGCAATTATTTCAATGTCTGCCTCCTGCAACTATTAAAAGTAATAGTGATTCTTTCTCCTTTGAATTGCATTTGTGATCACTGTTAATTTTATACACTTTACATTTAATTCCCTATAGTTTTATATTACCAGTTAATTGTTATGTGGCTATTTGTATAGTTAACTTGGTAAACTCTTTGAAGGTAGGGACTGTGTCATATTTTCTTTTCTTATGCCCTTGTTTCTTTTCAGGGCCAAAGTAAAGAGTACATTATTAAGAGATACCTATTAGTTTCCTTATCTTTGCTTTCCTAGTCATATGCTTCTACTTTAACATTACAGCTCTTTTGACTAATGAATAGCAAGCATTGTTAAATCAGTGGAAGAGCAAATCTAAAACATACACACGTGTCATGCTCGTATTTGTGTTTCCACACAAGTTTCTGTCTCTTTCTATCACACACACACATACATGTAACAGAAATATTTGCCTGTGAATCAATTCTGGCAACAACTATCATCACATCTGAGTTCTAATATTATAATATGTTAGATAATTACTTTTCATAAATTCCCAGAAAGATAAAAATATCTTCAATGTAGCTTAAAATGGAGTGTTTGCATAGATAATATTGGAGCTTCAAGGCAAATGCCCAGATCTGAAATATTTCATGCTGCGCAGTATATGATTAGCTATAATCCAAACCTAGTTCATGAATACTTCAAATACCTCTGGGAAAATTCATAATAATATTTACTTAGCACTTACTCTAGTCCAACCATTGTTCTAAATCCATTACATTTGTTAAATTAACTTATTTATTAAATCTTCAAATACTTTGGGAGTGTGCGATGGTCAATTTTATGAGTGAACTTGACCAGACCACAGGGTCCCTACATATTTGGCCAAATATTATTCTGAGTGTGTCGCATCAGTTTAGCGACTACACGCTCCTTGTGTGTGTGTGTGGTGCTGTTTTATATGAGGTGTGCAGACTTCTGTTCAGTTAAATGCTAATTTATGGTCTTAGAAACGAAGGTGTGCCTTTTGCTTAGGAGTTCAAGAAGCAATCGAGAAATTTCCACAGAAATCTGTCTGTAATTACTGATAAGACAGAGATACTTTCAAAAACTCTTGGAAGTAAGCCTTTATTTTCTTTTACAAATATGAAAAATCATCCAAGAAGACTTCAGTTCACATCACGAAGAGCAGTCAAGTTTTAGAAGTCAACAGATAAGATTTTAGGTCTCAGTTTGATAGGACTTGTGAAATTAGCCTATTTGTTTAGCTTAACTGTGCCTCTATTTCTGCCACATAAAATGGAAATGATAAGAGCATCTGTCCCCAGACTGAGGCAACAGCTATTGGACGAGGCAATGGGTAAAAACTCCAAGTACAATGGCTGCATCATATTACGTTCTCACTAGGTCTTAGCAAAAAAAAAATGAGTAGAGATGTTTAGGCTAAACTTTAGGATCAATTTGATATTTAAATTCGTGTCTGAAAAATCAATATTAAGTCTAGCAGACAAGAAGAAAATGAAATCTTTTGGGAGAAAGACAAAACAACCTGTTAGCCCAGGCCTGAGGGAGGAAGCATAGAGACCCCGAAAACAAGCTTTCACTAAGTGTCTGGTTTGTACCAGGTGCTTAAGGGACATCCCAGCTCAGTCAGTTCATTGAATTCTCACAAGCACAATATGTGGCTGGTATTTTCAAAGTAGCTTTCTGTGTCAGACTTGTATTTGGTGCTTCAAGTCAACGGTGAGCAAAATTAAAAGTTCCTGGCCTCATGGAGCTTGTAGGCACTAGCTATGATTGACTGATGGAATGAAGTCTGTACAAACTTTTTCAGGCTTTGGGGGAAGTGGCTTCTGATGTGACTATTCCTCTTCGCCACTGTAAAGGATAGGCAGAGATAGGCAACATGTAAATGATGCATATAGGTCATGTTCCAATAAACCTTCATTTACAATAACAGAGACAGCTACAGCTACAGCTACAGCTGGGCGCAGTGGCTCATACCTATAACCCTAACCCTAGCACTCTGGGAGGCCGAGGTGGGTGGATTGCAAGCTCATGGGTTCGAGACCAGCCTGAGCCAGAGGAAGACCCCGTCGCTAAAAATAGCCAGGTGGTGTGGTGGGTGCCTACAGTCCCAGCTACTCTGGAGGCTGAGGCAACAGGATCACTTGAGCCTAAGGATTGAGGTTGCTGTGAGCTATGACACCACAGGACTTTACTGAGGGAGACAGCAGATGTACTTAACAGAACTCTGGATATTAGAGATAGCAACTAGCTCCCAGTTCAGGGGAATTAAGGATAACCTCAGTAAAGGGAGAGGGTTATTAAGTGACCTGTGCTTTGAAGAACCAATAAGGCTCCTTAAAAAGGCAAGAAGTGAAAAGAAAACTCCAGGCAGCAGGAACAGACAGTGAAAATCATGGAAGCATTAAAGGACACGGCTTGCTCAGAAAGAGTACATGTGAGGAGCCATGATAACCGGGAGACCGAGGTCAGAGAAAAATGAGGAGAGAATTAGAAAAAGCCTCTCTGTGCATAGTTCTTTGGTGGCTGAAAGCAAAGTTCATATTCTCTTTCAGTATTTCTAAAGGTCGAGCTGCGCTTCCCCTCCCAAAGCTAAATGATAACAAGATGCAGTTCAAAAGCTGGTCGTATCAAATTGCCATCTAATCATTTAATTAAAGCCCCATGCTGGCACCAGCCATCCTCAGGGCCCATTTTTCATTTGGGCACATTTCATTACACTTTTTAAAGCAAATTTGCCTTTTCAAAGGCGCAAAAATGCAAATGACTAGGTTTGAAAGGAAATGCATAACACTCTGCATAATGACAGGGATTTTCTTGGAAAGCAGTAATGCGCAGACAGAGCTATCTTTAGGGGCTGAGGGTGGCTTATCAGCCCTATGGGAGCTCGGCATGATATTTCATTACAGCCCCAGGATGCAAAAGGAAGTGAAATACCAAATACCAGAAAGCAAACAGCCTGCCCCATCTGCTTCTTCAGCATCATTGAAACCACATTTTGAAACAGGGTACATCCTTTGGGCCAGCAAGACACTGGCAGACAGTGGCAAATGGAAGACATTTAAAGTGTGGCCAAGAACATGATGAAAAACCAGGAGGAAATGACGTGCTCAAAGACAGGAATAGGAATCACCACGCTTAAAGGCCAATTAAAATCAAAACATTAATAGGCAGATTCAATCACATTCAAAAAAATTCTCAGGGGCGGCACCTGTGGCTCAAAGGAGTAGGGCGCCGGCCCCATATACTGGAGGTGGTGGGTTCAAACCCAGGCCTGGCAAAAAAAAAAAAAATTCTCAGGAGCAAGAAAATATCCACTTTGAGGCAATATGACACCTGTCGGTGGTATTCACAATGAGGGAACACAAGTGACCTTAGCAACATAAATCGGCGTCTTCTCCCTTAGGGCTGGTGGAAACTCTCAGCAGCACTGTTCCCTCATCATCTGTGCCTTTCTCCTTGAAAGATCAAACTCCAGCACAGATTTTATGAATCTATAGATTCTGAAATCAGAGGCAATTAGCCCAAAGAAGAAAGAGGAGTGCAAAGTGAACACCTATTAATTTCCTTTTTGCCATTAAAGGATAACTTCAGGATGTCAGATAAACTGTTCCATCCTATGAAAGAATCACTGTCTGTTAGAGTCGCAACATTTGTGGTGAGGTCAAGAATCTCAGGCAAAATTTAAACTCATAGACTGTTTTAATTTGTGGCCAGAGGGCATTTCAAGTAGAGCTTTTGACCAGGGAAGTTCATTAGCATTGGAACTGGTTAACTTAGCTAAGGCCTCAGCCTCAGTTGAAGAGCTCAGGCTATGCCCTGCACAAAACGGCTGTCTATCCCTATTAGATCCATGCAGGGGAGACCCTACCCCCAAATTGGCATTCAGTTCAGAACACTGCTCCATCTTAGAAATACAGGGAAGAACTGGAGAACAGGAGGGCATTTTGACATAGTCTACCTTACACGCTTTTTTAATTTTATTATATTGAAATATACACACTCTAAGTACACATATTATCACTATAAACATATAAAACTACACCTCACATAAGCATATCTATATACCATAAGATGGTATAAGAACTCTCACATAAGCACATCTATACAACCAGTAAACAGGTCTGCATAATAATTAGCACCCAGAAATTTCCCTCATATCCTTTTAGGATAACTCATTTAACTTCTAATATCATAGAGTATTTTTGTATCTTATTAAATATAATCATATAGCACATCCTATGAACTCTTTGGGCCAATATCTTATGTGCAAGATTTATCCCTATCACTGGGGCTAGTTACATATTATTCTTCCTCATGTACAAACAGAGTCCCAGTATGTAAATACACCACTGCTCACCTATCCTACTATTGATGGTTGCTTGTGATATATCCAGCTTTGAGCTACCAGGAATAGTGTGGCTATGAGAATGCTGTATGCCTCTTCTGTTGAACATGGCAGATACTTGATATTTCCACTTTGATGTGAGAAAATTTGTGGCATAACTTTGACATAGCTGTGTCAAATTTGTTGCGTTGAAACATAAAATCCCCACCTTTGTTTGGAGTCAAGCATAGAAGGGACATTCCTGATTTCTACTCTGTTTCTTACCCCCCTCTCTCTTTGTGCTGCTACTCAACCACCATCCCGAACTCTGCTCCTGCACTTGACATCCCATCCAGTTCAGGGGACTATATTTGGAAGGAATGAGCAGTACATTAAAGGAGTCTGGCAGTCCCAGCTCCCATGCAGTATTAATAGCCCTCCTAAAAGGGACAACAAAATATGCTTTTAAAACCACAGAAAGATTCTTTAAGGGAGAATTTTTAGGGGAAAGTGTTTCTTCCCTTCAGCACAAGAATCAATAATTATAACAGACTCTGATGATTTGAAGGATATCAAGTGGTAGCAGTTGTTGAGAGAGAAAAAATATATATATCCTGCTACAATTCCAGCCATCTAGTGGAAAAGGCTATGAGAATGTAAAAGAAAGGAAGATAAATTCTGCCAGGAGCAGGCTCAGGTATATGGAGGAAGTCTTGGTGTCTGTGGGGAAGGGAGATATCGAGATGTTTGTTGGAGTCTATCTAGCAATGCCAATCCCCTGGTTCCTTTTAAATCATATTCCAAATATCCCATCTGTTTGATTTGAGTTGTGCTCACCCAACCCTGCCTTTAAGGTTGGACACCAACTGACTTAACCAATCAAGGAATCTCACCTCTTTAGCCATAGCAATGGTTCCAGAATGGGTTTAACCCATCTTCTGAGCCACTCTGTGTAACTCCTTCTCTTGGCTATGGACATTGGGTTGAGGACATTAGGACATATAACATCCCAAGACAGTTCAATCAGAGTGAGATTCAGTCTTTTTTGTGAAGGCTGAGACACTGACTCTCTTCACTTGTCTTTCTCGGTTAGGTGGTACGAAGCAGGAGGTTTGGAGAGAAACGCTGGACACAGAGGAGACATGAATCATGCAAATCTTGAGAATCGGATTAATTCGAAAAACAGAGTGGAAGGCAGGTTCTGATAACATTGCTTTTGTCCTAGCTGAAGCTGCACCTGCAGTGAGATAAACTCTTGACTGTTCCTTACACAGACCTATCTCTTTTTGCAAAAATCCAATTTAAGTGAGGTTTTCTGTGGCTTACAATTGAAACTTTCAAAGTTGAAACAAGTGATGTGATAACTGGGTCCAGAAAGTATAAGAAGGATTCAACAGGTAAAGCTAACATTTTTTTTTGTTCCAGGGTCTTTCATAGGAATGAAAGATGTAAAGGAAGATAGATCTGTGAACAAGCACTTAGCCTGAAAAGACAGAACATAGTGGGAAGCAGCTTATACATGGGTTAAGATGGTTCAGGAGTCAACAAGTTTTTCCTATCAAGGGCCAGACTGTAAATATTTTCAGCGTTGTAGGCCAGATGATTTCTGTCACAACTACTCAGTTCTGCCATTGTAACATGAAATCACCCGTAGACAATAGGAAAAGAAACAAGTGTGGCTGTGTTCCAATAAAACTGCATTGATGGACGCTGCAGTTTAAATTTCATATTTTTTCCATATACCATAAGACACTGTTCTCCATTTGACTTTTCAATCATTTACAATTGTAAAATGAATCTCAGCTCATGGACCATTAATCTGCTGACCTCCGAGATAGAGTGAATATAATTTTGCCATTCAAATTCTTCTGCCACTGAATAATTTACTTAATCTCACTAAACCTCAATACTTCAATGATAAAACAAAGATTGTTATGGTATAGAAGTCACAGTTCTGTTCCAAGAATTAAATACTTTCGTTCATACAGAAACATTGAGCAAAGTGTCAGATACATAGCACTCAACATCTAGCTATCATTCTTAGGATTGATTATGAAAGTCCTTTGATATCAGGCTATGTATCTTAATAAGAGAAAGCTATCAATATTTCCTGAGCAGAAAACTTCCACAGAGCTTGCCTTGGGAAGTCTGTAAAAGTATCTGTAGGAAGGGTAGATGGAAAAGGGTTAGTTACCTGCTTAAATTGACCTAACGTGTGTCATCCATCTAGTAGGATACTCAGCTGTGCATTAGTATTACATTTTTCCTTTCAATAAAACAATCGCTGTTTAGGAGAAGAAGGAGGAAGAGAATACGTGGGGAGGGGGACAGGGGATGTTCCTAGTCCTATGTAATGCATTTCTTTAGAAATAAATTCTTACACATAGACTCAGCTGAGCTGATAAAATTTTTAGAACACACAGTCACTTCTGCTTTGAACTGCATTTGTTGCTTTTGATAATTTATTCATTGACTAATTAGTTCAGCCAAATATATGGACTATGTCTTTTTCTATGAGCCCAGATGGTACCCTATCACACAGATGATGGGGAATAAGACCCCATACTGTATTTGTCAGACACCCCACCGGGTAACTGATAACCAAAAAATGGTTCAGGAAAGATTTGCATTTAAAATCTCTTAAGGTTCTCTGGTTCTCTCCACCATTCCTCTCTCCAACACACACTAAAGATTGTAACCCCATTTAAGATCATTAGCAAATCCCAGGCTTCATAAATATCACAGGGGAGCTAATGAGATGACTTACAGAAGGTTTGCAGCTCATTGTATAAGAGAGCACCAAGCTGGTTTGATTTCTCTGGTCTATGCTACAGAGAAACCAATTAGAGTTTGCTTTTGCTTGAATGATGCAAATGAAAAACAGTATAATTTGGATGAATAAATCTGTTAAGGCAAAGAAATATGAATCCATATCAATAGTGCTAAACATGAGCAATACGAGCTGTGGATTTTTCGCAAACCCCTGCTTCTGACTTATCCATTGCTTAATACGCAAAATGTGTTTGTTGAGTACCTACTGTGTATCTGGCATTACACTAAAAATTATAAATATATTATCTTAAGAAATTCTTACAACTACCTAATGAAACAAGATTCATTTTCTTAGTTACAGATGAGAAAATTGAGGCTAGAAGCTTCACCCCAAATTCATACCTGCCTAAGGGTCTTAAGAAGTTCTCTTTGATATAGGTGCCTGCTGGGTGTAGTGGAAAGAGAGTTGAACACACGTCCCTCATGCTCTTCCTGACCTCCATCCCTGCATCTCTGCCATGCTTACTGTTCAACTTACCTTGACTGTAATCATTTTCAGAAGTGCCTCTTCAGTACACTTCTCCCCCTCTGGGAGATGGATATTTTTATACCCATTTTATAGATGAAGAAACTGAGCATGGAAGAAGTCAAGTAACTTGCCCTTCCAGATCCAAAACCAGTGGATAAATGAGCCCTACTTTTATCTAGGTCTAGGTCCAAAGATGGCAGCATGTCCAAGACAGAGCAAAGTCATTAACGTTTGCTCTGTAATCCCATTTTTCATCAAGAAAGTCCCACCTTCTAGGGGAGGAGATAACTGTATAAAAATTAACATAAATTTTAAGTACTTTCCAATACTTTCCAAAAATGTGTATGTGTATATATTTAATTTTGGTGTTTATAATAATACTGAGCTAATAATGCAAGCCTCGGTTTCTTCATCTGCTAAATAGGGCCAATAACACCAATATCACTAGATTGTTGTAAGAATTAAATGAGAAAGTATAAGTAAAGCATCGACACAACAGTAGCTACTGAAGGGAAGACATTTGCCCACCTGTCAATCTTTCCACATATCTCCTGACCAGCCCTCTGTCTATGCATCACATGTTTGTGGACAGAATTAAAAGAGGCCTAGACTGGGCAGCTGGGTTCCTATCACTGGTTCTATTGCTCTTAGCATCTTCCCTGCCAGGTTTTGTGACCCTCATACGTAAAATGAGGGACTTTGCTCTATCGGTCCCCAAATGTCCAATACTCTCAGAGTCAACCTCCTCATTGTTATAGTCTGCCATCACCCTAAGTGACAGCCACAGTCATTTCCCACAGCAGCAGGCCAAAGGAGAAAAATTATGTGCCGTTCTGTCTCAATGATGCAGCTGCTTTGGCTGGCCACACAGTTTGCAGATATGTTCCAACTAGTCTGTTTAGCAGCTAATGAATTTCACAAGATGATTATTGTGGTTATATAAACAGTAAATTTCAAACAACTGGGACTATGTTGTTTTGGCATGAAAACTTACTTTTAGCAAGTTAGGAGTACCAATCTCTTTTTAAATCTCCAGAAAAATTGAGAAAAGGGGGTGTCAGGAAGGCACCGCCCTATTTGCATTAAAGTAATTGTTTTTAAGGTTTCAAAATGCCATTTGGAAACAAGTCTTCATGTTTGTTAATAATAAAACTACTTCGCAAACATTTATTTAAACTGCCAGAACGAAAAATATAGTAGAAAACAGTACAGTCTTGGAAATTGGCTACATTTGTTTTCAAATCCAGGCTATGCCCTAAACTCACAGTATGTCTTTGGGCAATTAACCTCATTTCTTTGTATCTCAATATCCTCATGTATAACATGAAAAAATGATATTTAATTCACAAGATGATTAAGAGAATAAAATAAAATATATAAGGCATCTAACATAGTGCCAATGATTCAAAGAGACTGAAAGTCAATATGTCAAAAAAAATAATAATATAAATAAAAACAGACATCAGGAGTTTTCTCCTTACAGATCTGCTGCTTGCAATTTGGCATTTCCTGACCCACAGAACACCTTGAGCCACCCAGATGCAGGGTCAGCCTTGATACCCTCTGACTGCTGACCCCGCTGCTTCAGGCTACTCTGCCTGTTTCACCGATAAATCTCCCAGATGCATCCACCACCCTCATCTCCATGTCAGCAGCTCCCTGAATGCTCCCACTCTGTCTTATCTGAACTGTGCTGCCCCATTCACACCACCCTGTATCTGTTCCACCCTGTACCTGTTCTCCACAAGGCAGCTAAGGGGACCCTATAAAAAGCAAAAGTCAGCAGGGCTCCCTGCCTTACAGTCCTCCAAGGCTTCCCCATTCACCTTTGATGAGACCAATTTCTCTCTGTGGCCTTCAAGGCTCTGCCTGAGCTGCCCCAGGCGATATCTCCAGCCCTACCTTATCTCAAAACCCACCTCTTCCTGGGCTTCAGTGACAGCTTGCCCTTCTTAGATTCCTTGAGGTTCCCAGCACTACCTCCCACCACTCAATTGGTACTTAGGTTTGAGCACTCCACTTGCCAGCCCCACAAAAGCCTTAAATCTGGATAGATCTCATCTGCAACCCCTCAGGCTAGCTCAGCCCTCTGTGCCTGCCTTTCCCTTCTGGAACCTCCCATTGCTCATAGTTAAGTGTTGGTGTGATTCTTTACTTACCCATTTGTGGTCCCCACTACACTGTAAATCTGTGGGTGGGAGGAATTTTGTTTTGTTCTTAGCATCTGTTTCCTGGTTGCTAAAACAGAGCCAAGCCCAGAGAATATATTCAATAAATATTTTTGAGTAAATGAATAAACATTGTCTCCTACCCTCCTTCTCTTCTCTCCCTCCCTCCCTCCTTTGCTTACACAAATATTTCCTGAATGTCTGCTACATGTCAGTTTCTCCATTTGGCAGTATTAACATGGTTTTCTAAACTCTGCTTGACTGTTTCCAATAGCATGGATCTTATAAGTTCCTGAAATTGTCATTTGCAGGCAGTTTTAGTTGACATTAATTCTTCTTTAAAACAAGTTGAAATTATCTATAAGTAACTTCTGCCCATTTGTTGATGTGGCTTATTTTCTGTAACCAAAATCAGAAAAAAAAAATCAAACCGTTGCTATTTATGAAAACTCCCAATGTTTGTCAACTTGGGCCACCATCAATAAGGTGAGATTTACACTCAGAATGCAAGGTTCCCACGTTTGACAGCATGTCCATGGGAAGAAAAAAGATAATCTATTTCAACATTTGCCTGACTTCAAAAAGATATGTACAAAATCAGTTTACAAAGATAAGAAGAAGAGAAGCAAATGTAACTGGAAGTTGAAAGACAAATTTCATGCAATCATAGATTTATCATACTCTCCTGTATTTTTTTTGTCAGATTATCTGTCTTTGCCAATAGACAAGTTTCTTAAGATAGGGTTCATAACTTCATAATATATGTACATATCCCAGCAGTTGAAAATGTTAACAGTAGGTCTTTGATGCATATTTCTTGAACAAAAGAAACACCAATGACTATAACAATGGCTGTGATTCTAAGTTGAATAATTAAAACTTTATGTTCTACACTAGACCCTGTATTTTTGATCAAATGAGGTATTCTATAGCTTAAGATAACAATGTCTAGACAATGTCTAGAATAGACTAAGTTTTTAGAATTTTGTAGAACTGTGTGATTCCACTTGATTAAAAATAAAAGAAAGCATATATGTGTACAGAGAAATACAGCATGTGCCTACTCATTGCCTGGTAGGGCATCTGTCCTTAGCAGTTGTCCTTCTTGGGAACGTGGTATGCCTACATAAAGCACATAAATACATTTACTTCTTTTTCTCCATACAAAGCTGCATAGTTTTTGGCTTGTTTGGGTTAGGTTATCTCTTAATTTATTATAAGTACATACCCTGTATATTACTTTTGTAATTAAAGGAAACCATTCACAAATGTAGGGCACAATTAGAGGAAAGCAATCAGGCTGATAAAGGGTCTATATCCCATGAGAAATGAGTAGCCCCCTGAAAGAAATGGAAATAGCTTAGAGAACGCCAAGGCAGAACATAGTAATTATCTAAAAAGTTATGCTGACAGGGTTGTGGTCATGCAGAATGGAGCAGGCTGCCCTCTGCAGGGCAGAAGGAGGATCACTGAACAGACAGAAGGCTTACAACATAAATTTCAGCTCAAAGTGAGGAAACTTCTTTCCCACTTTTGAACTCCTTAACAGTAAAATTGGTTGCTTTGATGTAACCAGTTTTATATCACTTAGAAGAAGAGATCTTTGAAATAGAGAGAATAGATTTCAGGAGTCAGTAAGCCCCTAGTTTTGAGTTCAAAATTGTGTTGGAATATACTTTTTTTCAAAGCAGTGTTTCCATAACTTGCTTCAACTACCTGTAAGGTGAAGCAATCCCAAATAACAAAGGACTATTAGGAGCTAGATGACTTATCATTACCGACATCAAGGAAGTTACACACCCTTGACATTTTAATCATCTCTTCTATACTAAATGTGAAAAATTGGAAATAATGCAGTTCTGGGGTTTCCTAGTCCCCCTTCCATGAAAAGTATTCAGCTTTTTAAATTAGTTATTACAGTTCACTGAGAGCAAGAATCATATCATATATATATGGTTATCTTTCTTCTAGATCAAACACAGCTCTTTATACAAACTAGGTACATAATAAATGTTGAATATATACACAAAGACTCAGACTCCTAGAGTAGGTTCTTCCCTTTTCACTGCTTGATATGGTCATTACATTGCGTAGGTAAAGCAGAATTCAGTACAGGACTCAGTGAAGGCATGGTGAGGGTGATGATGATAATAGTAATTAAAATGTTACTGAGTGCTCACTCTATGTCAAGCACTTTGCCATTGCATTTTATATGCAATAGAATGCACAGTTCTCATAGCAGCTATTTAAAGAAAATAGATTAAATTAATTAAATAACTTATCAAGGTTATATAGCCAGTATTTGTTCAAACCAAGACAGATCAACTATAGCATCTGAATCTTAACTTCTACGGCAAATTCTACATAGGGAGTAAGATTACCTGGACTTTGTTTCCAACTCTGTCATAGCTTTATGAATAATTTAGGTAAGGTTCTTTTCTGTCCTTTACTTTTCAAATAAGTTATGTGGAAAGCATTATACTAAGAAAAATCTTGAAGGCTGT
This sequence comes from Perodicticus potto, assembly GCA_963574655.1. Taxonomy (NCBI): domain Eukaryota; kingdom Metazoa; phylum Chordata; class Mammalia; order Primates; family Lorisidae; genus Perodicticus; species Perodicticus potto. Next base: position 16,541 of record CAUYRH010118837.1, read on the forward strand.
ATAGAAATTCATGAAGAGTATGGACTGTGCTTATCATTCTGAACACATTTTACTCTACATGTTTAACAGAATTATAATACCTGTGTTAAAATCCTTGTTGCTAATTCTAACATTCAGTCATCTTGGGGTTATCTGTGTTTATTGCCTTGAATATTGTCACATTTTCCTATTTCTTTATATGTGTATGTCTAGTAATTTTGGTAAGTGTTCTAGATATTGTACATAATAGTCTGTATGTGGATTCTGTTATGTTCCTCTGAATAGTTTTTGTTATTCTTTATTTTAGCAAACATTTAACTTGACTTTATAGAAACTCCCAATCTGCCTCCACTGCAATCTCCATTCAATTCTTTTAGCCTTCACACTTGCACGGTTTAGGGGTCAAAGATGTGAGAAGAGTTGGGAGCTTCCCCCAAGATTGCTCTCCTCTTTAGAATACCCCTTTTCCCTCACTTCTCAAGTTTTCTCAAATTCTGTTTTCCAATTCCTCTTGTTATCTGTGAGAGACTTTGCCCAATGGAGTTATGCCACCAAAACCGTAGACTTAGAGATCACACAGACCTGATTGAGTCTCTCTCTTTGACCTGAACATGCTTTCCATTATAAAACTAAACAGATTATAAGTGACCTTTCAGCCCGCAGAGGCCTTTTTCTGCTACATTTTATCCCAGTGTACAATCCATATATTTTTTAGTTTCTAAGTGTGCTGTAACATGAAGTAGATTGAGAAACACTGTCTTAAACAAAGCTATTTCACCTCTTACATTATAGTTTGATATTCTACCAAACAGAGTTATTATTATAATAATATCTACCTAGAAAGGTCATTATGAGGATTAAATAATTAAATGTGTGAAACACAGAAAATTGAGATTGTCAGGAAAACATTAGTATACTAATGATGATTACTTTAAATTATTAATAATTATGAATGGTAATATAACTAATACTGAAAGAATTTTCTCTCAAATCAGCTCACATGATGCATATGTTATTATGTCTTCTTTACCACAGAGGAAACTGAAATTCAGATAAGTCAAATAACTTGTCCAAGTTCAAGCAGTGTTGGAGCTGAGGTTTATATCCAAGTAATCTTTTACTAAACTTTGCTTTCTCAACAACTGTAATTTGGAAGGTAAAATAACAGAACTGGGAAAGCAAAAACATTAAACTGATTTACAGTGAAAGGGGCAGGAAAACAATTGATAGAGAAAACCTGGATCTGTACATAAAAAGGATGGAGAAATGAAAGAAAATGCCAAGAAAAGAATGCATTTTGGAGAAAGAGCATAGGAAAACTTGGAGCCCTTAAGTGAGACATTTGGAGATGAGTAGAATTGGGGAAGATGGATGGAACAAGGGTCTCTTTATGGCTCGGTGCCTGTAGCTCAGTGGGCTAAGGCGCCAGCCACATACACCTGGGCTGGGGCGTTCGAATCCAGCCCGGGCCCGCCAAACAACAATGACGGCTGCAACCAAAAAATGGCCGGACATTGTGGCAGGCGCCTGTAGTCCCAGCTACGTGGGAGGCGGAGGCAGGAGACTCACTTGAGCCCAGGAATTGGAGGTTGCTGTGAGCTGTGATGCCACTGCACTCTATCCAGAGTGATAGCTTGAGGCTCTGTCTCAAAAAAAAAAAACAAAAACAAGAGTCTCTTTACACACACTGTTATGCAGCATTGTAACCATCCTCAGCCAGGTTTCAAGGTCTATAATTAAGATTTAAATTGCTTTTAATTCCTTTTGGTTTAGGGCATGAGATTTTTTAAATAGTTTAACTGATGAATATAAACTATATATATATTTATTTATGATGTACAGCATTATCTATTGAAATATTATATATAGTGGAATGGCTCCTTGATTAACATATTTATTACATCATCTACTTATTTTATTATTGTTATTTTTTGCTGGTAACAACACTTAAAACCTACTCTTTTAGCAATATTCAAGAATACAATACATTGACATTAATTATCATTACCATGGTATACAACAGATCTCTTGAACTTTATTCTTCTTATCTAACTGGAATATTGTATCCTATGACCAACATTTCCCCACCTGCCTCCCCATCCCCACAGTACTTGGTTATCACCATTCTATTTTCAACTTGTGTCTGTGCTAAACATGACATCATACTGACATTGGTTGCAGCTTCAGAGAGGTGATACTCATGACACTGATGTCAAGGATGGTAATAAGACTTATGAGGTTTGGTGATAAAGGGAGAAAATACAGGATTTGATGTTTAAATCCCAACTTCAACTCTTATAAACTAATTATTTGGGGGGAAAATTCCTTAAGCTCTCAGTGTAATAGTTGTAGTTGTTTTAGCAGAAAAATGGGGATAATATTGCCTATTTCACAGGTATATTGGTACATGGATCTGTAAAGTATCTAATATAGAGTCTGGTGTTACAGGGGATCAAAATGGTTAATTCAATATCATCACCCTTTCCAGTCTTTCTCAAGCTCTTAAATCAAAGCATTTGCTGTGGAAAATAGCTATTGCCTTATGGGAAAAAACACTCCCATAGTATTAGCACTTTGGTAAGTGGCCCAATTAAGCAAATGTCTATTAAATGCATCTATATTTCAGTAGACCATACATGAAACCCAATAGGAGAGAAGAAAAAGACAGAGTGATTAATGAAGCCCCAGTCATAGTCAGCCTGATGCCTCATAAGCAGCCACGTTTTTTCACTCATTTATAATTTGTTTATTTTTCCTTTCTGAGTCCCAAACTCAGAAGGGGCCATCAGAAGAGAAATTCAGTCTGGAGTGACTCCCTAAGCACATTTATCCTGGGGCAGACCCTGGTTTATTTCAGGCTGACAGCCGGCACCTGTGGCCTGCAGTGAAATACTTCCCTGACACTGAAAGAGACAGGTGGCAGGGCTGCCACCAAATGTCACATTTGATTGATAAAGTGATCTAAATATTACAGGCACCAAGAATGCCATTAGCAATCACTGCTTCTCTTGTAGAAAGCACCCCACGGTCTAAGAAGGCAAGAGGGGATGTAGCCCATGATTCTGTACATATGCAGATGCACACACATTTTGGTGGGACCAGAGATAGTTCCCATCACTGTGGGGCAAAGAAAGAACACTGTACCTAGAATTCAGGGTTGAAAGATGAATGGAAAGCCTGACCAGGCCCTTAATAAGCTATGGGCCCAGGGGCAAACCATTAAATGTGAACCTCAGCTTGAACTCTACTCATGTCCTTTCTGCATCCTCAGCAGAAAGTGAGATTCACTCTCCCAGAGAATCCTCCCCTAATTATCCCCACCATCAGGAAAGTTTCGATCTGCTTACAATATAGTTCAACAACATCTTGCATGGTGTTCATATCACATTTGTAGCCAGGTAAGTGTTTGTTACCTACCGACTTCGTGTTCATCTTCCCCAATAAACTGTAAGCTCTATGAGAGCAGGAAGCCGAATTTCTCTTGTCCAAGTTTCCCCAAGATTCCACATCTATCTTCCCCAAGTGTTCTCGGCTCAGCATAGCAGCTACCCCAAACATCTCATCTCAAGTGCTCCAGACTCCCCAAAGACTTGTCTTCAAAACACTCATCCCTTCTGGCCTTTTCATTTTCTTACTTCCCTCATCTTCTTTTACAGATCCAGGCATTTCTCCATCAAGTATCCTTCCATCCTTGTTAGTGTAAATGAGTTCAAAGTTCTGGCTTCCCCAGTTTGATTTCTTTGTTTTCCAAATTATACTTTTGGGGAAAGTTGGTCTTGGTAGGAGACTGCCTGGATTCAAACCTTAGATTCAGTATTTTTTGTTTGTTTGTTTGTTTGCAGCTTTTGGCCTGGGCCGGGTTTGAACCCACCACCTCTGGTATATGAGCCTGGCGCCCTACTCCTTGAGCCACAGGCACCACCCCAGATTCAGTATTTTTTGGAGGTGTGACCTTGGGCATATGGTTTGACACATTGTCCTTTGCTCCTGTCCTCATGCTAAGCTAGTTCTCATTCACTATTCCCTCGCCTGGATGTTCCTTAGCTGGTTGCTTCTTATGGTTCAGATCAAATACGGCCCCTCAGAATGCTTTCCCTGAGCCTGTGTCCTTCTCTTTCCATTGCATTGTTCCTTTCAGTTATTTCTATATCATTTATTGTCAACTGATATGAGCTCATTTATCTTTATCATCTAACTCTCCTCACAGCAATCAAGTTCCATGAGGGTAGTGATTGCTCCTAACTTGTCAAATACACTAGCCCAGCCCAGAGGACAGTATCTGGGGAAAAAACCGCACTTTCAACAGGTGTCTTGTGAATAAATGAAGTTAATAACAAACTAATTGATGATTGACTGAAAGAATGAACAAAAGTTAAAAGGATACAGTCAAGATTAAGTAAGAGAAGATAACATAAGAATGCCGTGTAATGGCCATGATTCTTAGTTGTAAGCAACATAAACCATTCTGTTGATTTAAGCAGAAAAAGAATCTGCTGAAAGAGTATTACTTGACTCATGGAATCACCTGCGTGGGGGGAGGGGGGATTCAAAACCTGCTAGAGACTTAAGGCCAGGTTTTCTCCCAAATCCAGTTCCAGAATGATGTGTTGAGAATGTCATTACTGCCACCATCCTCAAGCATTGCACATAGCACCTTGCATCACCAAGTTGTCCAGGTGTGAACACTGGGTGCCAATAGTACTGTTCCAGGAATCTTATTGTACTGCACATCCTGTGGAAGACAGTTTCTCCAGGTTCCAGCTTTATTATGTCATTAGTTCACAGTTCAATTCTGGAATAGGTACAACCAAGGGACAGACTGTAAGCGAGATGCTCACCCTATTCTAAAAGATTGGGGAAAGCAAGCAACCAACACGTTCAGTTTCTGTAACGGAAGAAAGACCGTGGCACACTGAATCAAACAGTGAGTAGTTTTCCAAACATAAGAAAGAGGTTCAGGTGCTAAGCAGTCAAGACTAATGACAACTTTCCACTACAATGCTCAATAAATATTAACCACAAGACAATCCAGTTACCAAGAGCTTCTCCCTTACAAAATAACCGACAAATTATTGAAAAGGGAAGATACAAACAAAAACTACTGCTTATTCTTTGAAGCTATACCAAGTTGGAAACACAAATTTGATAACTTTTTCATGAGTCATTCAATTTGTCAGGTAGTTGGATATCAAATGTGTGCGAGTATTGATTTAAGGGAACTCTCTTCCTGCATAGTTCAGTGCTACGCTAGAAAAGATCGTTAAGGAGGCTTCTTGCCGACACAGCTCTGGGGATGTGAGCTAGATGCCAAATAAGCCAAGCCATTTTCATGGGTTGCTGCTCTCCAAGGAAAAGAAATCCTCAATTGCTTTCCAAAAATGCAGATGTCAAATACTATTTACTGAGACAGCTGCTGACTTAATGCGGCTCTTCACTCAGCAACATTCTCTAACGAGAGTTGGTGATTGGGCTTGGGGACCCACACAGCATTCTCTGATGCTGTCTCAATGGAATTATCAATCAAGGTGCTCAGATACTTCCAGCCAAGCTTGGTCACTTATTATCTCTGGAATTTGAATCTTGATTGGTACCATAGAAGGACAGAAAACAACAGGAAATGATATTCCCAATAGCAGCATCCTCAAGTTCCTGGCACCTAGATCATGACTTAATTCCAATTCCCATTCTTTGGAGCTGAAGTCTTAGATTTTCCTTAATTCTGCAAGTGTTTCCCACAGCTGCGGTCAGGTTCTCTTGCTTGTGATCAGTGAGCTTTCATTGACACAGTTTTTTTTTTTCTTTTTTTTTTCAGTGTTTTTCTTTTTTTTTTTTTCTTTATTAAATCATAGCAGCATACGTTAGTGCAATCAAGGGGTACAATGTGCTGGTTTCATATACAATCTGAAATGTTTTCATTAAACTGTTTAACATAGCCTTCATGGCATTTTCTTAGTTATTGTATGCAGACATTTGTATTCTGCATTTAGTAAATTTCACCTGTACCCTTCTAAGATGCACCATAGGTGTGGCCCCACCATTTACCCTCCCTCCACTGCAACCTCCCTCTTCCCCTCCCCTCCCTTGCCACTTTCCCCATATTCTCGTGCTATAGTTGGGTTATAGCCTTCATATGAAAGCTATCAATTAGCTTCATAGTTGGGCTGAGTACATTGGATACTTTTTTTTCCATTCTTGAGATACTTTGCTAAGAAGAATATGTTCCAGCTCCATCCATGTAAACATGAAAGAGATAAAGTCTCCATCTTTCTTTAAGGCTGCATAATATTCCATGATATACATGTACCACAATTTATTAATCCATTCGTGGGTTGATGGGCACTTGGGCTTCTTCCATGACTTAGCAAGTATGAATTGGGCTGCAATAAACATTCCGGTACAGATGTCTTTGTTATAATGTGATTTTTGGTATATACCCAGCAAAGGAATTATAGGATCGAATGGCAGGTCTATTTTTAGATCTCTAAGTACTCTCCAAACATCCTTCCAAAAGGAACGTATTTAGTGTGCATTCCCACCAGCAGTGTAGAAGTGTTCCCTTTTCTCCACATCCACGCAAACATCGCTGGTTTTGGGATTTTGTCATGTGGGCTAATCTTATTGGAGTTAGGTGATATCTCAAAGTAGTTTTTATTTGCATTTCTCTGATGATTAAGGATGGTGAGCATTTTTTCATGTGTCTGTAGGCCATGTGCCTGTCTTCTTTAGAGAAGTTTCTCTTCGAGTCCTTTTCCCACCCTGAGAT
>CAUYRH010118838.1:0-16054 GCA_963574655.1 Perodicticus potto
TAAAATCTCCAACTATTATGGTGCTGGAGGAAATCACGTTACTCATTTCTGTTAAGAGTTTCTCTTATAAATTGACTTGCATTCTGGTTGTGTGAATAAATGCTAATAGTTGAAATCTCCTATGTTGAGTGTTACCCTTAATAAATATGAAGTGACCATCCTTATCATTCCTTACGTGTTTTGGTTTAAAGCCTATTTTGTATGCGAATAAGATTGCAACACCTGCTTTTTTCTGCTTTCCATTTGCCTGGAATATGGATAACCATCCCTTCACCTTGAGTCTATATTTATCTTTTAAGGTAAGATGAGATTCTTGTATGCAGTAGATATCTGGCCTGAGTTTTTGTATCCAGTCAGCCAACCTGTGCCTCTTTTAAGGACAATTTAAGCCATTCACATTAATTGAGAATATCAATAAACCTGGTGGAATTTTGGATATTGAGTTGTTCAAAAGTCCAGTGGACATTTTAAATCCTTTTGGCACTGTGGAAATTGGAATTTGATCAAAAGTTTCTGAGTGTGTTTACTTTTGTGGTGGAGGATTGCACTGGTCATTATGGAGGATAGGTCTGAGAATATCCTGGAGAGCTGGTTTAGTTATGGCAAATTTCTTCAACATGTGAATGTCATTAAAGTTTTTAATTTTTCCATCATAAATGAAACTCAGTTTAGCTAAGTTACAGGATTCTGGGTTGAGACTTATTTTGTTTTAGGAAATTAAAAGTCAATGACCACCCTCTTCTAGCCTGAAAGGTTTCAGCAGAGAGATCTACAGTTAATCTAATATTTTTTCCCCTTGTAGGTTATGGTTTTCTTACATCTGGCTGCTTTCAGAATTTTCTCCTTCATATTAACTTTAGTGAAGTTAATTATAATGTGCCTGGAGGATGTCTTATTTGGGATGAGTCATGCTGGAGTTCTGAAACTGTCTGCTATCTGAATATCAGAATCTCTTGGCATGTCTGGAAAGTTCTCTTTCATGATCTCATAAAGAAGATCCTCTGTGCCTTGCAAAGCCACTTCATCACCTTCAGGGATCCCTATCCGGCGAATTTTGCTTCTCTTTGAATTATCCCAAAGCTCTCTAAGAGAATGATCCGTTTTTGCTCTCCATTTCTCTTCCTCTTTGAAAATTTGGGAACGTTCAAATGCTTTATCTTCAATGTCAGAAATCCTTTCTTCTTGCTCCATTCTGTTACTGAGGGATTCTACTGTATTTCTCAGATCTTTGAGGGCTGCAAATTCTTGTCTCAATGTGTCAAAATCTTTGGTGGTTTTATCTTTGAATTTGTTGAATTTTTGAGACAACTTTTGAAATGCTCCTTGAATTTCTAATTCTTATTTTTCCTCTATTTTATTGATCTTATTAGCAATCCAAATTCTGAATTCGGTTTCTGACATCTCAGCCATCTGTTTATGAATGGGATCTTCAGTTGTGTCCACCAAATTGTTCCTTAGGGGAGTTGATCTACTCTGGTTGTTCATGTTACAGGAGCTTTTCCGCTGATTCTGCCCCATGATTATTTTACACCGTTTGGCTAGATGAACAGGTAGGGAGAAGTTGGGTTGGAGGCTCCAGGAGTAGTGATTGGCCAGTCCTTTGACCAAAAGCTGGGACTGGTGTCTGTACCTTTTCCCCTAGAGCTTTGCCAAGGACCCATACAGTGCTACGGCCTGAGAAACTGGGGACCTTCTTGGTGTGGTGGTGCTAAGTGGTTCTGCCTTATTTTCAGCTGGTCTCTGTCTTATCCTAGTGAATCAGTTACTCTGGATTGAAGTCTGAACTGTGGAGAAATACCAGCAATTAAGTCATACCACCCCCCGCAGCAACAATTGAAAAAGGAAAAGCAAACCTTCCCACAACCACACACCCAGGGTACCACTTTGGATAGTCCTCAAGTGGTTGGCGCAATTCAAGAGGTCCAAGTCAATTGTCCCAGTCAGCACTGGTCTCAGGTGGGAGAGTTCAAAAGATCTCCAGCAACTAGATAGCAGGGGTCTGCTGGCAGCTCAAGTATGACTCTCTCCAGTGTTCCATGAGGTCAGAAGGACCCACTCAGCAAATAAATTAGTCTGGGAAGGTTGATGTCTCCTTTCCCACCTTGCACCTCTGTCACACCCAGTCACTGGTAGCCCCGCAGGGCTTTGACCCAGATCCCTCCAATGAGCAGATGCTCCAGGAGTTTGAGCCTGCCTGAGTCACAGGGAGATCTACATCTCCTCAGCCTGGCCGCTGTTCTCTGCCACTGTCTGGCAAGGGGAGGTGAGGCCTGACAACCTCAGGTGCTTAATGAGGGCTGGGGTGTTTCACTCAGTTCCAGCCCTGCCCCTGATTGATGTTGCTGACAGAACAGAACAACTTTGCAGAATTTGTTTCTGTCCTGGGAATACAGACGCTGTTTGAGTAACTCTGCCCTGTCTGTGCCACTGCCCAGTCTCAGCTGCAGTTCCTGAGACTCAGTGAAACAGTCCTCTGGGTCAGTCCCGCCCTGGGAGTCTGCTGTCTGTGCGTGTGTATTCTAGTCCTCGCTCTCCACCTAGGCTGGTACTGCCTCAGGCATACCCTTTACTCATGGGGCCTGCATTTCTGTCCCAGATCTGTTCTGCCAGTGGCTGCTATCGGAGAAGATGCCCAGCTTCCTCTGGTTGCCCAGAGAGACTAGGAGTGTCCTTTCAAAATATTCCCAGGGATGTGAGCTCTATTGTTCCCACCGCCTGCTCTTCTGTGCCTCGAGGGCACTGCTGCTCCTGTGTGGTTCCCTCTCAGCCTGTCTCCCATATGGGAGAATCAGCACAGATCAGCAATAACCCATGCCCCGTCTACACTCCTCGAGAAAATGCCCTAGAGTCTGGACTCCACAGGGGGCAGGCTTCCAGACCTTGGGATGAGAGTGGAGGGGAGTGCTGGGAGTTCAACATTGCAGGTAGAGAATATATACAGTTTTATAGACTTATGCCTCTGAGGAGAGTGCCATGGCACCCTAGTAGGGGAAGGAGGTCTGGTTTTTAGAGGGTCTCTCCCATGGGATAAAATAGGAGGATATTTGAACTCCGCTCACTTGTTTGTATGGAGTATATTGAGAGCTGTTCTCATGGGGGAGGGGACTCCCATCGCTTGGCAATGGTTTTCATACCTTTTGTTTGTATACTTGGGGGTCACAGCTTGTCTCAGGGTTGATGTGCATTCTTCAACCTTCTCTCTTGGCTCAGATACGCACCATCAGCTTTCTTGATAAACTTCTGTCCTTTAACTCTCTTTCTGGATGGGAGCCTCTCTGGAAAGCTGGCTCCAGTTGGCCATCTTGCCTCCACCCTACAAAAGGGTTCATTTTAAATCTCAAGTGATCAAACAGTGGTTCACTTTCTGGAGCATTCATAGCAGTGAAGTTTCCCAGGATGCATATTCCAAGAAGACTAGGAGGTTTTCTATGTTAAAGCTTTTCATCCTGGCTGCCAGGTATGGTTTAATTGTAACAGTTGCAGTGTAAAAGATACATTGCCCTTAATCACAATATCCATTAACAGTTGTTCTCAATCTTCCTAATGCCCTGACCCTTTAATACAGTTCCTCATGTTGTGGTGACCCCCCAATCATAAAATTATTTTCGTTGCTACTTCATAACTGTAATTTTGCTACTATTATGAATCATAATGTAAATATCTGATATACAGGATGTATTTTCGTTATTACAAAGAGATCGCAACCCACAGGTTGAGAATTTCTGTATTAGAAGAGTCCACATTCTTCCTCAAAACTATTGGCAAAATGAATTTCTCTGCACTGACTTTTAGAGCTATTTAGCTTAAGCATCTTCTTAGGCAGCAATTTAAAGATTGGCCATGCAGTTATTCAAGACCGGTAGGTACAGTTTAGAAAAACTTTAATCTGAATCATGAGTAGGCCCCACAGATGGCCTGGTAACCAAAGGAGACCACACTCAAAAAGGGCCACCTCCTCAACAGTGGTTGTTCTGGTTTACTCTGCTTTTTCTATGTTTTTTATCTCTTTTTATAATTTTTTTTTTTTTGAGGCAGAGTCTCACTCTTGGCTCAGGCTAGAGTGCCCTGGCCTCAGCCTAGCTCACAGCAACCTCAAACTCCTGGATTCCAGAGATCCTCCTGCCTCAGCTTCCTGAGTAACTGGGACTACAGGCTCCCGCCACAACAACCCGGGTAATTTTTCTATTTTTAGTAGAAATGGGGTCTCACTCTGGTTCAGGCTAGTCTCAAACTCCTCAGCTCTAGCAAACCTCCCGCCTCAGCCTCCCACTAGGATTACAGGCATAAGCCACTGCATCTGGCCTGTTTTTTATTTCTTTACTCACTTGGAGTCTTTCTTCCCTTCTGGCTGTGTCAAGGCCAGTAAACCCATTTAAGCCATTTCATCCTGACAGCATCTTTTGAAGCTTTGTGTGATCACTATTAGTCTCAAAGTTCTCTGAGAAATAATTTTACATCCTTGCTTTTAAAATTAGACCTTAGTAAGGACAAAAAACATGTTGCAGAGAAGCAGCATATTTAGGGGAAACAGTGATCTGCCTAGGAGTTAGAAGACCTCAGTTCCAGTTCTGTCATGTAGGTTAGTTCTCTGCTGTCCTCGAGCCTCAGTTTCCTCACCTATCAAATGGGGATGGTAGTACCAGTCCGCACGTAGTGAAATACGTTTCCTGAGACCATGCTGGTGGAACTGTAAGTTGCTTCAGCATCTGTAAATGTAGTATGGCTATGCGTACCAAGAATCCTAAAAATATGCATGCCCTTTGACTCAGTAATTCTGCTTCTGGAAAGTAATCTGAAATCTGGCAAGGATTTCCACACAAACGTTCCACACAACATGGTTTATGATAGTGAATATTGAAAACAACCAAAAGTTCCAAAAATATTCCACTGGTAGAATACTCAGACATTAAAAAAAAACAAACAAAAAAAAACAATGTTTTTATGTCTAGTTAAACCTCTGGAACCTAGATCATTTTATTGGAAATACATAGTTTAAAAAAAAAAAATTATGGGGCAGCACCTGTGGCTCAGTGAGTAAGGCACTGGCCCTATATACCAAGGGTGGTGGGTTTAAACCCAGCCCGGCCAAACTGCACCAGAAAAATAGCTGGGCGTTGTGGCAGGCGCCTGTGGTCCCAGCTACTTGGAAGGCTGAGGCAAAAGAATCGCCTAAGCCCAAGAGCTAGAGGTTGCTGTGAGCTGTGACGCCACGGCACTCTACCGGGGGCGACAAAATGAGACCTTTTCTCTAAAAAAAAAAAGATTATGTGACACCACAGAATATAATCAGCAAAATTCAATGTCTAAACTCAAGGAGTGTTTGACCTTTTTTCTTTTCCGCTGTCCTTTGGAAGAGTAAGAGTTGTTATGGGGCACACAGTAAATACACAAACAAGCTGATGAGCATAAAAAGGTCTGTGCATTCTTTTCATGGTATCTAACACCACAGATAAGCAAAATAGTCCTCAAATAGTCTGCATGTGCCCCATAGGCCACAGGTTGGACACTCCTAATAGAGTGAACAATCAGATTTCATCAAGAAGTAAGCTTTCAGCTGGGCGTGGTGGCTCACGCCTATAATCCTAGCACTCTAGGAGGATTGCTTGAACTCAGGGTTAGAGACAAGTCTGAGCAACAGACCCTGTCTCTACTAAAAATAGAAAAGCTAGCTGGGCATTATGGTGGGTGCCTATGGTCCCAGCTACTCAGGAAGCTGAGTCATGGGCATTACTTGAGCCCAAAAACTTTGAAGTTGCTGTAAGCTGATGTAAGGCTCAGTGCCCATAGCTCAGTGGTTAGGGTGCCGACCACATACACCAAGGCTGGTGGGTTCATGACAAGCCTGCTAAACAATGACAACTACAACAAAAAATAGTCAGGCATTGTGGCCAGCACCTATAGTCCCAGCTACTTGGGAGGCTGAGGCAAGAGGATTGTTCAAGCCCAAGTGTTTAAGTTTGACACTGTAAGCTATAACGCCACTGCCGAGGGTGACATAATAAGACTCTCTCTCAAAAAAAAATAAAATAAAATAACAGATATAATACATATTAACCAGTCACAATCTGTGGTTATTATTTGGATCCTTGTATTTTAAAGGAACTGTTAAAAATGTTAGGACATTTATGATACATTTGGGAATTTGAACAGTAGTTATTTGATGGTAGTAATTATTGTGATTTTAGTTGGATGTGGTAGTTCACACCTGTAATCCTAGCACTCTGGGAGACTAAGGCTGGCAGATTGCTTGAGCTCAGGAGTTCGAGACCAGCTTGAGCAAGAACAAGACCCCCATCTGTATTAAAAATAGAAAATCTAGCCAGGGGTTGTGATGGGTACCTATACTCCCAGCTACTTGAGGGGCTGAGGCAAGAGGATTGTTCAAGCTCAAGAGTTTGGGGTTGCTGTGAGCTGTGACACAATGGCACCCTACCTAGGGCAACAGAGTGAGACTCTGTCTCAAAAAAAAAATAGAAAGAAGGAAAGAAATTCAGTGTAATGTTACAATGTCAACAGAAACACATGAAAAGAAATTTATCAGTGACTTTAATTAAAGGTAAAGTTGTGGCCAACTTTTTTACTTCTTTTTCTTTTACTTATGATGTAAATTTCTATAATGAACCTATATCACTTTTATAATCAGAAAAAGACTTTTCCACTTCCTATGGTCAGAACTCTTTTAGAAACTTAACTTAAAATAACAAGTAAAAATAGTAAAATGGCTTGTGTACCTGGGTGTGGAGCTGGATGCCAAGGCTCTAAGCACAAGCCAGTGCTGCATGATGACTTCTTGGGCAACTGATGATATATAAGATGATAATGCTGCATTTTTTCTTATAATTATAAGATTACAACACCCTTCCCATGTTCAGATAAACAAATACTTACCATTTGGTACAGTAATGTCTATACGGGTTTGCGGCCTTGGAGGAATAGGCTCTCCCTCATACCCTAGGTGTGCAGCAAGCAGGCTGTACCCCTAGCTTTGTGTAAGTACACCCTGTGGGGTTTAAACAATGAAAAATCACCTACGGATGTGTTTTTCAGAACTCATCCCTGTTATTACGCAGCACGTGACTATCTGCTATTAGGGCTTGATCCTTTTCTCACAGTCCTGCTTATCTCTACCTGGCTTTATTCTATAGGTTGTCCTCCATGTAACAAGTTGGCTTCTTGCAACCCCCAGACTCACATCTCTCAGTTCAGATCTCCCCAGTAGAAAGAGACTTTTCCTCTGGTCTTGTATTCCACAGAAGATGCTAATTGGTCCTCCTTGGGTCACGTACCCGTCCTAGATCTGCTGGTTATAGCCAAGGTGATGAGTACGTTGACTGATCTGGAGCACATGCTCACTCTTGCTCTAACAGGAGGGCACCCGTATTTCACAGCTCCCTGCCCCCCAGACATGAAATGGGAGAGGAAAAAGTTCTGGGAAGACAAAAAACAAAGCTTCACAGTCTGCTCCTCACTGTATTCTCGGGATAAGTCATTCGGATGATTAAGGCAAAAGAAAAAACACTTTCTAAATTGAAAAGTTCTGTGCAAATGTAAAAACAAAACAAATTTTTTAAATGTCCAATTCTATTAAGTTAGATTATAGTAAGATCTCAAGTGTACATGTGTCTGTCTGTCAGTTAGCTTCATTATAAGAGATGAGGGCTGGTGGTCATCACTGCACACTGTAGGAAACACACAGTAGCCCAGATAGTTACATTTTCTAATGTAAAAGGAGAAAAGGGGCATTATTTTGCACCTTCTCAGTAGTAAACTTGGAGATGGTTCCAACCATGAAATATTCATCAGATTCTCCGTTCACAAAGAGATGTGTCAGTGAATGAATAGTGACAGAAATTGTAGTGGACTCACAGGCAGCAACCTCAGTTACTTCATATATATCTCAGAAAGTGAATGTTGATTTGCAGAACCTGTATTTATGGTCCTACCCTCATTTTACATGTAAGTTCAGCAGCACTGGATCTGTGTAAAATCTCTAAGCTAAAGTGGATATATCCACAACTTATAGTCTTAAAACATTCTTTTCATTGATTGCTGCTTGTGGACTAACAAAAAAATTAATATTGTGAGTCCAGTTTAATAAACAGCTCTAGAAAACTGTTATTAAATGTTATTGCCAACCCTCAGGACTGGTATTTTTCATAATGGAAGGTAATTTGATTCTCACTATTTGTTATGCTCTTAATAGTGAAAGAGTTTTTAAAAATGGAGAACCTGCAGTTGACATTAGCATTAAGTGGTTATAAAAGTGTCTGGGTTGAATCACTGTATTGTATCCTCTAATTCCTTGCATTCTTGTGAGTTTTGCTCCATGGGTTTTTTAAATTCTTAATTATTATGGGTATGTAATAGTTGTATGTCTTTGTAGGGTACATGTGGTGTTTTGATACAGGCATAAAACATAAATTAATCAAATTGGGATAACTGGGATATCCATTAACTCAGGCATTGATTATTTCTTTGTGTTAAGAACATTCTAGTTCCACTCTTAGTTATTTTAAAGTATACCCTAACTTATTGTTATTATAGTCACTTTGTTGTTCTATGAAATATTGTTTATCCTAATGGCTTTTTAACAGCATAAAGGTCATTATAAATCATTTCATCTATTGTCAGACTCTTTCAACCAGTAAAAATGATCAGATAAACATTTTCATTCATTTTTCTTAAAAAGTAATATCGGAATACTAAAGAGAGAAGAGAAAAATAACTCTTATAGAAATAGCTGATTAATTAGAACTAAACCTAAGGAAACTTTCACTTGAGATGCTTTATTTAAGCCTGTGTTGAGGAAGTCCAGGCCTGTGTATAGTAAGATTTATCACTGAAGGTGAAGATGTTGAGGCCTGTGCAGATTGATAACATGTGTTTCTCCTCCGCATCTAGCTACGTGGTGAACATAGGTCTGATTGACAAACTGTGTGCCTGCTTCCTCTCGGTGCAAGGTCCAGTGGATGAGAACCCCAAGATGGCCACGTTTCTGCAGCACGCCACGGGGCTCTTACATGGAATGTGCACCCTGTGCTTCGCTGTCACTGGAAGGTAAGACGAGAGCTCAGTCTACACTCGACTCTTGGGATGTCTCTTGCATTTTGTCATCATTGGGTCATTTCATAGGGGTACATGTGGTCATCTTGGTCCCTTTCCTCTTTGTTCTTCCCGTGTCATCAGCTTTCTGTATAGAGATATGCATTATTTTTCTCATTTTCCTGGGCCCCATCTTCCTGCCAGAGTCCGTATTTCTTGTTGGTGACATAAACTTGACTGTCCCTGCTGGAAGAGACTGAAGAAATCATTCAGTCCTCCTCCCACTGAGACCCAGATGATTCTTGTGCAGTCAGTGAATCAATGACAGCCCGACCAGATCAAGCCAGGCCCTCAGCTCGGAGCGGAGCAGCCTCACAGTGCTCGTGGCCGTTGTTCATGTGCTTTCAGTCAGAGTCTCCTAGGCGTATTTATTCTCCTTCTGTCCCTTGTTCCAGAGCATTTCCATGAGTAAAGGAAGAGAGCCATCCAAATGCAACAGCTCCCTGAAGTCACACAGGACCCATGGGCATGATTAAAGTCAATGCGTCAGGGACTACTACAGACCTGCTTGGCTGTGTAGACCCCACCTGTCCCATCCCACCCTGTGCACTGTCATCCAAATAATTCTGTAGGAAAGACAGGGGAAACTTCTGTGTCTCCTTCCTACCAAATAAGCATCATTTACAATAATGACTCAGTGTTTCTTTTTTTTTTTTTTCTTGAGACAGAGTCTCACTTTGTCACCCTCGGTAGAGTGCCGTGGCATCTTAGTTCACAGCAACCTCAAACTCCTGGGCTCAAGTGATTCTTTTGCCTCAGCCTCCCACGTAGGTGGGACTACAGGCGCCTGCCACAACCCCCAGGTATTTTTAGAGATGGGATCTTGCGCTTGCTCAGGCTGGTCTCGAACTCATGAGCTCACGCAATCCACCCACCTCAGCCTCCCAAAGTGCTAGGATTACAGGTGTGAGCCACCATGCCCTGCCCATGACTCAGTGTTTATGAAAGGCATATGACATAGGGGGCATATTGAGGATGTCTGGTAAAATAATTTTCTGACAAGGAAATTCTAAATAGCACTTATATGTCTTATATATTTATAAGGGATTTGCCTGGTAGAAAACTAATTATTTGAAACTTCTAATGTCTAGCTTTGTAAAGGAGTATTATCTATCCGGTATGCAACGTACACAGAGTACCAGTGACTGCTTGTGTATTTGGAACATTTTAAGAGAGGGAATTTATTTTCTAAAATAAAAATCCTCAACATTTCTTAGTTCATTATACATAGGGTCCCTAAAATCCCCTATTTTTCTTTGCTCCTACCCAGTCCCTCACTGTCAGTCCCATTTCTTGTAAGATTAAGGCTGTCTGAGATGTCAGGGAAGCCAAGCATGGCCTTATTCAAGTGTTCTGAGTTAGTCTGTTCCCGTCAAGAAATGCAGAAATGCAGACGGAGCCTACCTTCCAGGGATTGCACAAGAACTCAGGAAGTAACTATCTAGGAGTGTGTGACCTAAGTAGAATCAGGTAGTACCGGGCTATAGTAACAGGGCTCCGTCCAGGGCAGTGGCACATGCCAGCTTCCTGGAAGCCACCATGCTGCCCAGCTGGTTCCACTGTAACAGCCAGGCCGCTCCCTGGGAGTATCCTCTCACCCTGGAGACCCCTTTGGTCCTCACTCTTCAGTCTAACGCTCTCCCAACTGAGCTATTTCGGCAACTGGTTGGTCCTCACTCTTTTTGTATACTCAGCATTACAAACCTGCCAGCATCTCAAGCCTGATCCACTGTGCTCTTCTCTTGAATCCATGACATTTGTCATGGATCTGGGTCTTCCCGTATCAGGTGGGTGTACAGTTTGTGGGCTTCAGCTTTGACTTACATGCAGGTTCAGTCACCTAAAACCTGGGGAACTTGAAAGAAACCAAAGGTCATTCACAGTCACTCACTTCCATGGGGAAAGCCACTGACTTAAATTAGAAGCCAGGATTTCTAGCTTGGTGTTCCTTCCCCTAACTTTATATCATTCAAAATGTAGGAACATAAATTTCGTTTCTTTGAAAATTTTCTCAGTTACATATGTGGCAAACAGGACCCTCTTCTCTTTAACAGACACAGTCATGGTCGTGTCCTGAGGACACTCACTGAGCATCTCTCTTATGCCAGACACCAAGCCGGGTATTGCAGACACTGCCCTGAGGGAGCCCAGAATCTAGTGTGGGGTCGGCTAAATGTTCTTAGTTACAACCTGGTAGCTGCAGCAGAAGAGAATGTGCACAGAAGTAAGGCACAGAGGAGGCCCAAAAAGCTTCAGTAGCATAATCTAAAAGAATCCAGAATAAGTAGAGGAAAAAGGGCATAATATGCACATTGTATGGTATAGCAGATGTCCTGGGTGCCTCTGGTTCACCCAGAGGTCACCTGCCAGTGGCTTCCTGTATTTCTCTGCCTAAGGATATTCTCTGGACAAGGAGCTATTTGCCAGAGTACAAGGGAGTTAATACCTCCAGGGCTGACCCTCAAATAATAAATTGGTGGATAATGTCACAGCTTTCCTAAGCCTTAGTGGAACAATCCCAAGGTATGTTCTGTACAGTCTCTCAGAGGGGTCCAGCGGTAACCTGTTTGTCCTTAATCAGCTTTTCTCCTTCCCTCTGTCCCTTCTCTGGCTCTTCACAAATGATCTATTTGCATCCATATTGTTTCAGGATCTGCTTTGGGGGAGATCCAAGGGAGATGGACTACAAGGCTTTGTATCACATTCGCTTTTGGCGTAACTGTACAGTAAGGTGACTGTGGAGAGGGGCAGGAGATAAGGTACTAAATGAGCTCTGTGAGTGCTGGTTCTCAGCAGGCTCAAGAGATGAAAGAGCTGGACCGGAGCCACCGAAGTTGTTTCAGAGGGACATTGTAGAGCCATCACTCCTGCAAAGGATAGAGAGGGCATAAGCCTAGAGGCAGAAGGATTAGTAAAGAGGCTCTTACCCCGATCCAAGGGAGAAATGTTGAGGGCCAGTGCAGACAGAGAGGAGAAGGTACACTAAGAGGAAGCAGAGTAATGTAGGGGAGGTGACATAGGGCTGATGATGTGGACGGGGAAAGGAGGGGAGGGGGCTGGAAAGACTCCCAGGTTTCTGAAAATTTTAAGTGGTGGCTAATATCATCTCCAAATCAGAAAATACAAGCAGTTTTTCATAGTGAAAATATTACCACAATCAATCACAATATAGGATTATCATACATGTATATAAACTTTGGTCTACTTGGATAATCCTTAGGCATGTCTATTTTATATTTATTGTATATTTTATACATGTAATAAATTTGATATATAAATTTAAAATAAAATCTTATGTTTATTTTATATATCATATATGAACTATAATTGTTTCTGTGTAAATATATGTATTTTTGGTTTTTTTTGAGACAGAGCCTCAAGCTGTCGCCCTGGGTAGAGTACTGTGGCATCACAGCTCACAGCAACCTCCAACTCCTGGGCTCAAGGGATTCTCCTGCCTCCACCTCCCAAGTAGCTGGGACTATAGGCGCCCGCCACAATGCCTGGCTATTTTTTGGTTGCAGCCATCATTGTTTGGCGCACCCAGGTTGGATTCGAACCCGCCAGCTCAGGTGTATGTGGCTGACGCCTTAGCCACTTGAGCCACAGGCAATGAGCCTAAATATATGGATTTTAAATCAATGATTTGCTGTTGGTAGTTTTTAACAGTTCTTAATGTGTTTTTCCCCCAATGTAAAAATTTTCTTCTCAAACTTCAGTTGCTTGACAAATTTCTTTTACTAGGACTCGTTTTTCTAAAAAAAAATTATCTTAGAAGAAAGGTCCGAGGGTTTCCTGGCTTAATTTACCTAGAAATTCCTATCCTTCAATCTCCCAACATTTCCTGAACACGACCAGACCACAAGAATAGAGGGAGGGTTTTCTACCTCTTCAAATTTGTCTACCTCTAATAATTACGGTTGTTTCATATTGCTTCCCATTTGTTCATGGAAATTATATTTCTAAACTATAAACTATAGTGACCTCTTCAACCATTTTATATGTATTAAATAGAGTTCTGCTCCAGGTCATGACCATGTCTAAGAAGAAAGGTAGTGTGGTTTTTGCTTTATTAGAGTAATTCACATAATGTCTATTTTGGCTTCCAAAAGCCAGCCAGAGCCAAGGAGTCAAGGAAGGCTTGTCCTCAAAGCCCTTTTGTGAGTAGCAGGAATAAAAGAAAAAGGAGCCAGAGAGGCCCTCAAAAATCGCCTCTTGTCCAGGCAGACCCTGAGATAATTAAGCTGACTAATTGATGGGGTGAGACTTTGAGTAAACACTCAGCTGTCTGCTGGTGGCCCGGTCTTTGTGGTGGTGATTACCGCAGGCCTGCCTCTGCTCTGCTCTCCTTTGTGCCCTTAATCTTCTAATTTTTACCTAGGTTTTCTGAAAGACAATTTGGGTGTCAGAGTTTGTGCTGTTAATCTTTGGAGTGGAAAAGCACTAGCTGATGACTTTTGTGCCTGGCTTGGTTTTGAACAATGAATTTGTATTTCTTCGAGTAAAAATTGAAATTGTGATCCTCTGGTAAAAAAGGTTGATTTTAATTTAGGACCACTCCAGAATTTCAATATGGGAATTGTTCACAAACTGTAATTCTTGGTCACTTAAGCAAATTGCAACAGTTTGTAATAGAACTTTCAGAAATGCCTACTTCTTTGGCCTTTACTATCAGCAGTTTTCTGTTCTTGACTCTGCAAGAAATAAAGAGAAAAGGATAGTTTTCAAATCTCAGGGCAGCAACTCAGCTGCAGTAATTGGATGAGGCTGATGGAGTCCCCCTTAAGGTGCTGACTCCTTAGCACAACTAATAGGATCAGACCAACAATGAGTAAGTAATTATAAACTGCAACCAACAAAGCAGTTAACTTAACATAGGGGGAACAGTAAGGTGATTGTGGAGAGGGGCAGGAGATAAGGTATTAAATGAGCTGGAACAATGGTGGGAGGGCTGGGAGGTGGTGGACCCACAATAAAAAGTTTGTGATCCTTGCACCTACTCTGAAAACAAAGAGGTGATTGGTTGGAGAAGACTATTCTGAATTCTAGAATATTTTTACACAAAAATAAGTTTGGTATATGTATTTGTATTTTTCATTTTTACATCCATAAACTGCACTAACAAAATATGTAGTTTTTGGAAAATTGTGCAGTGAAAAGATAAGAGCGATTGATGATTTAGCCCTTTAATTATGCCGTTATAAATGAGTGCTTCTCAAGTGTTTAAGGATACTTGAAAACCATTTGTTCAAGCAAAGGTAAACTTTAACTCTGCCTGCCTCCCTATTCATTCATTCATGGAACAAATATTTATGTTCTGTGCCAGGCCCTGTGCTGGGCTTGGGAGAAAGCAGAAATGACTCAGACATGGATTGTGTCCTCAAGGCCCTTGTAAGCTAGTAGGGAAAAGAAGATGCATGTACAGAGACCCCTTGCACGAGGCAGAGAGTGATAAGGAGGGTAAAAGGTATCAGAAGCGCTTAGCATGCTGCCTGGTACATAAGAAAGGCTTAACAAATGTTGACTGCTATTATCATTGTCGTATTGATGGAGTTCTGAGGAAGGAGAAGTCACTCTTCACTCTTAGTTTTAGGGGTTTGTTATTTTCTTGAACAGCTAAAATTTAACCTGGGTCTTGAAAGACAGAAAAGATTGGAACATGTAGAGTTGAGAAGAAGGTGAACCAAGAAAATAGCATGAGCAAAGACATTAAAGCAGGAAAATATGAAGAACGGATAGAGAAATGTAGCTGAAATTGAAAAGTATAAGATCTGACCATTAAGTTCGCAAACTTGCCACCATGCCCTATACAAACAACTCCACGAGGTCCTGAACTTGCTGTATCAGAGTCTCACAGCGCTGTCCCTGTCCCTGTCCATGTGTGGCAGTGTCTTGCTGAGAGGTGTTCACTGTTGCATGTTTTTGTGTGCCATTACGAAAATGTCAGAGCTTGAATTAGAACAACAAACATTCATAAATTTCTTTTAAACTTCCCAAGAGTGGGAGTGAAATCAAGGATATGTTAGTCCAAATTTATGGGGATAATGTGAAGAAAACAGCAGTGTACAAATGGATTGAGCATTCTTCTGAGAAGAGAGAATTGGTCTCTGATGAAGAGTGGTCAGGGCAGCTAGTATGACATTGCAAAAATTTGTCAAATTGTGCATCAAAGTCATCTGCTGACTGTGAGGAGCATAGCAGACCAAGGAAACGTCAATAGAGAAACTGGAAGATGTTAAATGAAAATTTTACCATGAGAAAGGTTTGTGCAAAAGGACATGAAGAAAAACTTCTCTAAAGAAGACAGGCACATGGCCTACACGCACATGAAAAAATGCTCACCATCCTTAATCATCAGAGAAATGCAAATCAAAATGATTTTGAGATATCACCTAACTCCAGTAAGATTAGCCCACATGACGAAATCCCAAAGCCAGAGATGTTGGCGTGGATGTGGAGAAAAGGGAACACTTCTGCATTGCTGGTGGGAATGCACACTAATATGTTCCTTTTGGAAGGGTATTTGGAGAGTACTTAGAGATCTAAAAATAGTTCTTCCATTTGACCCTATAATTCCTTTACTAGGTATATACCCAGAAGACCAAAAATCACATTATAACAAAGACATCTGCACCAGAATGTTTATTTCAGCCCAATTCATAATTGCTAAGTCATGGAAGAAGCCCAAGTGCCCATGGACCCACAAATGGATTAATAAATTGTAGTACATGTATACCATGGAATACTGTGCAGCCTTAAAGAAAGATGGAGACTTTATCTCTTTCACATTTACATGGATGGAGCTGGAACATCTTCTTAGCAAAGTATCTCAAGAATGAAAGAAAAAGTATCCAATGTACTCAGCCCTACTATGAAGCTAATTTAAAGGTTTCATATGAAGGCTATAACCCATCTATAGCACAAGAATATGGGAAGGTAGGGGAGGGGGGAG
>CAUYRH010118841.1:0-20505 GCA_963574655.1 Perodicticus potto
GTCACCCTGGATAGAGTGCCATGGCATCACAGCTCACAGCAACCTCCAATTCCTGGGCTCAAGCGAGTCTCCTGCCTCCACCTCCCAAGTAGCTGGGACTACAGGCGCCCGCCACAACGCCCGGCCATTTTTTTTGGTTGCAGCCATCATTGTTGTTTGGCAGGCCCGGGCTGGATTCGAACCTGCCAGCTCAGGTGTACGTGGCTGGCGCCTTAGCCCGTTGAGCCACAGGCGCTGAGCCAAAACCAGCTGTTTTTAGAGACGAGGTCTCACTGTGGCTCAGGCTGGTCTTAAACCCATGAGCTCAGGTGATCCACCCACCTCGGCCTCCCAGAGTGCTAGGATTCTATTTTTTTTTTAGTAGACATAGGGTCTTGCTCTTGCTCAGGCTGATCTTGAACTCCTGAGTTCAAGGGATCCTCCCCAAGTCCAGGATTATAGGGGTGAGCCTCTGCACCCATCCAGAATAAATTTTCATAACCTTGAATTTGGCAATGGATTCTTAGATATATGACACCAAAAGCACAAACAAGAAAGGAAAAAATAGACAAATTGGAGTTCATCCTCATCTTAGTTTTTGTGCATCAGAGGACACTATCAACAGAGTAAAAAGGTAACTCACAGGAGAAAATATTTGCGAATCTTGTAGACAAGGGATTGAAGCCAGAATACTTAAAATAGAAATGAAACAACAAAAACTCAATTCAAAAAATGGGTAAAGGGGTGGTGCCCGTAGCTCAGTGGGTAAGGTGCTGACCACATAAACTGAGGCTTGTGGGTTTGAACCTGGCCCAGTCCAGCTAAAACAATGATAACTGCAACAACGACAAAAAATAGCTGGGTGTTTGGTGCGCCTATAGTCTCACCTACTTGGGAGGCTGAGGCAAGAGAACGCTTAAGCCCAAGAGTTTAAGGTTGCTGTGAGCTGTGATGCCACAGTACTCTACACAGGGCGACAGCTTGAGACTCTCTCTTAAAAGAGTAAAGGACTTGAATAGATATTTCTCTAAAGAGGATATACAAATGGCCAGTAATCACATGAAAAGATGCTCAACATCACTAATGGTTAGGAAAATGCAAATTAAACCCATAGTGAAATACCACCTCACACTTGTTAGGACAGCTCCTATAAGTAAAAACAAATGTCCGCTTGGCGCCGGTAGCTAAGCGGCTAGGACACCAGCCACATACACCGGAGCTGGTGGGTTTGAATCCAGCTCAGACCTGCCAAACAACAATGACAACTACAGCCAAAATAGCCAGGCGTTGTGGCAGGCGCCTGTAGTCCCAGCTACTTGGGAGGTTGGGGCAAAAGAATCGCTTAAGCCCAAGAGTTTGAGGTTGCTGTGAGCTATGACACCCTGGTGCTCTACCCAGGGTGACAGCTTGAGACTCCTGTCTCTAAAGAAAAAAAAAAAAAACAAATGTCAAGTGTTGGGGAGGATGTGGAGAAAGTGGAACCCTTGTGCACCGTTGGTGGGTGGTATAGCTTCTTGTGGAAACCAGTATGGTGGCTCCTCAAAAAATTAAACATCAAATTACAATGCAATCAGCAAGTCTGTTTCTTGGGATATACACAAAAGAACGAAAGCAGATACTTAAGAAAGCAGCTCCCCTGCAGGCCTCTACTACAGTGCCCAGAGGCCTGGACACCCACCATCGGGAAAGGGTCTTGCTGGCTTGTCCTTGCCTGCTGCCTACAAGGGTCCTCAAGTCCAGCCTCTCTGCTGGAACCTGCCGCCTGGCCCTGTGGTGGGGGCTCTGGGTGTCAAGGTCACTGCTGTGCTACTGAGACATGGACATATCACTACTTCAGCGCAGGAGCCACAGCAGTCTTAGGCAGTGGAGAAGCTGACCCTGTGACCAGTCCTCCACTCTCACCTCACACAGGATGGCCAGGGCAGGGGTTGGGGATCACACTAGCTAGGGACAGTCCTGGGAGTGGGGATGGGGTGACTTTCCTTCTGCCCCACCTTCTGCTGGAGTCTTGAGCTTGACTCCAGCCCGTGACCCCAGCAGGACTGTGGGGACTGGAAGGATGTAGCCAACATGAGGCCAAGCTGGCCACTCCCCTCCACTGGAATGGCCCCTCACACAGGCACCTTTTATCCTCGGTGCTCCTGGGGAGGAGGGGCCTGCGACTCCCCCCTCCCTCTGTCTTGGCAGGGCCATGTGAGTACAACAGGCCCACTCAGCACAGCTGGTGGAGTCCGCAGCTCTCAGGAGCTGACAGGCATCCGCCTACCTTGCCCAAGCCCTTGGGCACCCACACTATTGCCAGCTCATCCACCTGCACAGCCCCCTGCTGTCTCCTGGACAACCCTGTGTCCTTTCTCCAGGCGCTGGCACTCCACATGGGATCCCTAGCCCTGCCCTGGAGCCTTTGGCCTTGTCCTCACAGGGCTGGCAGTGCAGCAAGACGGGGTCAGGTGCTAGAGGGTGCATGGGAGGGGCTAGGCAGCAGGGCAGGGGACATGCCCTGGCTCAGCACAGGCCCCAGAGATGGCAGGGAGAGCCTGGCTGCAGTGTGGGCTATTGAATGAACTGGAGGTGAGGCTGGAGACCAGGGAACTTCACCCTCTCAGGGACACCCTTCCAAGATACCCCTTGTGGGGGACAGGCGTCCCCCCGCCGTGCCAGGTGCAGCCCTCCACTTGTTTATGTGTCTCCATGACAACTGTCTCCATGGGACATAGTGGGTGCCAGGAACCTTTTCCTGCCCTGCTCAGGGCTCCAGATATGATCCCAAGGAGGGGACAGCCTCTCCCATGCTGCCACGTGAGGCAGCCCCGGTCACGTGAGCTCGCTCATGTGACCACCTTGCCAGCAAACCCAGACATGAGCCCCCAGTGCTGCCGGGCACCCGTGGCTCGTCTGGGCCCTTCCTGGGCCCCAGTCCTGCTGCTGACACTCGGGCTGCACAGCCTCCAGGCCAGGGGTGAGTGTGGGCATGAAGCCTCTCCGCTCTGACCCCTCTAAGGCCCTTGGCACCCTCATCCTTCCCCTCCTCTCCTCCCAGCCCCCGGCGACATAAACCCTGACTTTCGGGAGAGGTACTTTGAGCAGCTTCTGGACCATTTCAACTTTGAGAGGTTCGGCAACAAGACCTTCCGCCAGCGGTTCCTGGTGTCAGGTGAGGCCCCTCCCACTGGCTGGGGCCCCAGCCCGGTGGCCTCACCAGCCCCTCACCAGCCCCTGTCTACACCAACCCCACAGACAAATTCTGGGACAGGGCCGAGGGGCCCATCTTCTTCTACACCGGGAACGAGGGGGACGTGTGGTCCTTTGCCAACCACTCGGGCTTCATCGTGGAGCTGGCGGCCCAGCAGGCAGCCCTGCTGGTCTTTGCAGAACACGTGGGTAGCAGTTCCTGGATGGTCACTCTGGGCAGGCGGGCGGTAGGGGCGGTGGGTCAGTGGTCCTTGTGTCTGCCCACAGCGGTACTACGGGAAGTCACTCCCTTTCGGCAAGCGGTCAACACAGCGCGGCTACATGGAGCTGCTGACGGTGGAGCAGGCCCTGGCAGACTTCGCGGTGCTGCTCCAGGCACTGCAGAGGGACCTGGGGGCTCAGGATGCCCCCACCATCGCCTTTGGTGGGAGGTGGGTCCCTCGCAGCAGGGTCTGTGCTGTCCTTCAGGCTAAGGGGCTTTAAGCCGTGCCTACCCCCGACATGCAGAGGCACCACCTAGCTCCTGCACTCCCACCCTTCACCCCTCTGGCCCCTGCACTCCCCACCTGATGCCTCCTCCCATGGGAAGCCCACCCCCCTCCAGCATGGCTGACCCAACTAGTGCTGGGAACACTAGTGGAGAGACCCCACCTGCCTTGGTGTAGACTGTGTCCTTAGGGCAGGCGCCCACCAGGCGTCTCTTCCCAGTGGACGCTGGACAGGGCCCGAGCTCAGAATTTTAGGCTCTCATAAGTTTTGGATCCTTCTCATGGCACCTGTGGGCCACTGAGGAGGGAGAGGAAGTGGGGGAGCAGAGCAGCTCTGGGCAGGGTCCCAGCCCTAAACCTGTGCCCTGTACCCAGCTACGGGGGGATGCTCAGCGCCTACCTGAGGATGAAGTACCCCCACCTGGTGGCAGGGGCGCTGGCAGCCAGCGCACCTGTCATAGCTGCGGCAGGTCTCAGAGACCCTGACCAATTCTTCCGGGACGTCACTGCGGTGAGTGAGGGACCAGGGACCCCAGGCTAATGTGGTGCAGCAGCCGCACGAGCGTGGTCTCTTCTCCAGGACTTTGTGCGCCAGAGTCCCAAATGTGCCCAGGGTGTGCGGGATGCCTTCCAGCAGATCAGGGACTTGTTCCTGCAGGGAGGTGAGGCCCTGTCCTCAGCAAGCCAGCCATTCCACACCCCCTGCAGGCCCTAGAGCCTCCTCTTCTCCACTGTACCCACAGCCTATGACATGGTCAGCCGGGAATTCAGCACCTGCCAGCCCCTCTCAGGCCCCAAGGACCAGACCCAGCTCTTCATGTTTACCCGGAACGCCTTCACCGTGCTAGCCATGATGAACTATCCATATGCTACTGACTTCATGGGGCACCTTCCTGCCAACCCTGTCAAGGTGAAGGCCTCCTTTTGGTGTGGAGAGAGGCTGAAATTGGAGTGAAGCAGTGTCCCCAGGGGCAGGGATGAGCCCAGCTGTGACCTCATGTTGCGGGGGGAAGCCGGTGAGGGCCCCTGCTGAGGCATTGTGCTATCCATGCAGGTGGCCTGCAATCTGCTGCTGAGTGAGGCCCAGAGGATCACAGGGCTACGGGTTCTGGCAGGTGCGCCTCCCCAGACACCAGATAGGCAAGTGTGGAGACCCTAAGGCTAGCGCAGGGCCTGGTGGGGTAAGAGCCATGTCGGGTGCGAGAGTGACTACCAGCAGCCCAGGGGGAGGCAGTGGCCATCCTGAGGACTCCTCCCAGGCTCGCCTAGGGCCAGGCCTGCCAGGAGCATGCTGCTCAGCCAGGTCTCTGGGGTCCCCAGGAACCGAGGGCCCTGCCCACCTGCAAGACCCTTCCTCGGGGACAGGTTGGGTGGCCCGAGTGTGTGGTGCCCGTGTCCTGCCTCCGGCCCCAGCCCCCCTCCTCCCCAGGACTGGTCTATAATGCCTCGGGCACAGAGCCCTGCTACGACATCTACCAACTGTACCACAGCTGTGCTGACCCCACGGGTTGCGGCTCCGGCCCTGATGCCAAAGCCTGGGACTATCAGGTGTGTGTTGTGGGCAGCCCGGGTCCGGCGGTTGAGGTGTGGGCATGTATGGCCATCTGACGACAAGGTTGGTGTCCATAGGCCTGCACTGAGATCACCCTGACCTTTGCCAGCAACAACGTGACCGACATGTTCCCTGCCCTCCCGTTCACGGAGGTGCAGCGCCAGCAGTACTGCCATGAAGCATGGGGCGTGTGGCCGCGGCCAGACTGGCTACAGACCAACTTCTGGGGGGGCGGTGAGGCCAGGGTAGGGTGGGGGCAGTGGTTGCCCTTGTGGTCCCAGCCCTGGCTCACCAGGCTTTGCCGTGTCCCTTGCAGAACTGAGAGCTGCCAGCAACATCATCTTCTCCAACGGTGACCTGGACCCCTGGGCAGGCGGCGGGGTGAGTCCCAGTCTGGGCAGCAGCTGATTCAATGTGGGTCATGTGGTTCCAGCTGTGGCTCCTCAGTTTTTATAAATGACCCTGTGCAGGTTTTCCTGATCAGTTTCCAGGATCTCAGAGAACCCAAATTGGCTCTGTGGATGCACCCATTCTATACATCTAGGCTCGCTCCGGCCCTGCTACTCCCTGCTCTTCCTTTCTGGTTCTTTCCCTAATTGTTTGGTGTGGGCTGACACCCGCTCGCCCCCGCCACGCCTCCTTTATAGTGGGGGCCTTGAGGTCATGAAGGCCCCGTGAGCACACACTTGATAGGAGTCCCCTCTGTTGACCACAGATTCAGCAGAACCTGAGTGCCTCAATTGTCGCCATCACCATCCCCGGGGGAGCACACCACTTGGACCTCAGGTGCAGCAGGAGGCACTCTGGACCCTCTCCTGGGCTGGGAGGGTGGGTTGCCTGTCCACTGACGCCCTGCCCACCCCTCAGAGCATCCCACCCGGAAGATCCCCCCTCCGTCGTGGAGGCCCGAAGGCTGGAGGCTGCTCTCATTGACAAGTGGGTGAAGGCTGCCAGGCACAAGCAGTGGACGGCCCTGCGTTGGGGGCCCAGAGGCTGAGACCAGAGGATGCCAAGGGGCGTCTCGAGGTTCCTGGTGGAGCGAGGCGCTGGCCACTTGTGCTGTGTCTGGCTGATGCACCTGGATCCCAAGGCCTGGCCCACAGTGGCTGCCCAGTGTGAGGAGGGGCTGGTGGAAAGTGAAGGGGCTGAATAAATGTCTGGCTGCCTGACCCAAAGTGTCCTGACCAGTCCTGTCTGGGGTCCACAGGCAGAAGCAAGAGGACATGGTGCAGGACCCCAGAACAAGGTTCACTTCCAACATGGTGTGGACTCCTCAGCACTCATGTTTGCCATCTGGGGCAACAGGGAGAAGCTGCATCTGCCTTGCCCAGCATCCCCTCCTCAGAGGGCGACATGGTAGACAGAGGCTGTGGCCATGCAGTCCTGCCATGGCTCAGTTCTCAGACATCTATTCCAAAGTTACAGCCTCTGCCCACAGCATTCCTTCCAGGGGAGGCCCCAGATGGCACTCTCGGTCCCCAAAGGCTGCACATTTGTGGGGGACTCTGGAATTGAGTTGGAAAAGTCTTTGCAGCTGCTCAGGACCCACCACAGCTCCAGGAGGGCAGCTCCATGCCTTAATATGGGGGTGTCCTTGGAGGAGATGGCTCCAGGTCTGCTGACACCTTCCAGGCACACATATATGGGCTGGAAGCTGGCTTGGGGTGTGTACCTCAAGAAGGGAAGTCCCCAAGTTGCCTGCTGCCCAGGGGTAACCAGGTGGCTGCCATTGGTGTGACCCAGGCAGGAAAAAGAACCAAGGCCCCACCCACTCAGGAGCTGGGTGGAGGTTGCAGGGGTAGCAGCCACGGCCCTGCCCCACTGGCTGCCAGCTCTGGCTTTCCAGGGAAGGAAAATCTTCTACAAGTGATAAAGGAAATGGGCTCTTCATGTTTAACACTGAAAGGCAGAACTGGGCTGTTCTAAGAGGTCACCCTGGTTTGGGGTCAAGAGGGATAACCCCAGACCAGGCCCAGCCCCAGCCCCATGACAGGGATACTGCTGGTGACACCAAAGGCAAAAGATGCAGAAGACAGCTCTGCTGTCCATGTCCAATGGCTCAGGCACACCCACCAAGGCGAGTGGGAACTGACTCCAGCCAGCTGCTGCCTCACCGTGAGGACCCCTGCCACGCCACTGTGGCTGGCAACGCTGGCTCATCCCCCAGAGCCTCTTTCTGCCCAGTAACAGGGGACACTGCAGTCAGTGCAGATGTTAGGGAGCTGAATTTTGAGATGTAACCCAAAGAACTTCTCCCAGTGCTCCTGCAAGCTGACATACACGGGGGACGCCAGGTAGAGCAAATCAACTTTTATCTTCACCGAAAGACCCATTCTGTCCAAGTGGGATGACAGGAGGATGAACTTGCCTCCCTCCCCCCTCCAAGCCCCCTGCAGGGCAGCCAGGAGGATCCCTGAGACCAACATGTAAACACGAGGGCCAGGCCTGGATTGGGGCCCCCAAGACCCGAGGCTGGGACATGAGACTCTGTGAGCCCAAGCAGAACGGATCCGGACTG
This sequence comes from Perodicticus potto, assembly GCA_963574655.1. NCBI lineage: Eukaryota > Metazoa > Chordata > Mammalia > Primates > Lorisidae > Perodicticus > Perodicticus potto. The sequence goes on from CAUYRH010118841.1 coordinate 7,730, forward strand.
TCTAATTGGTCCTCTTTCTGAACACAACACAGCCTTTGGAGGGGAACCAGAGGCCCCAGGACTACTGTGAACTTGGCCTGTAGGGAGGACATTCAGGTTTCAGGAATTTTGAGTCATGATTCGAGTTTTCTCAGAGAAGGCAGGAGACTCCAGTAGGCTGGCCCACCCTGAGTCACAAACCTGGGTCTTAACTCTTCTGTTTCCTGATTAGAAACAGAGATAAGGGAACCCAGAGCCAGGGCAGGAGTGCGTGAGGCTCAGAGGCTGCCAACCCCACGAGGGCCCCTTGAGAACACTCAGACCCGCCGGCAGGCTCCATACATCGAGGCCGGACCTGCCCCCCACTAGGTGGGGGTCCAGATGGGCAGGGGATGGGCCTCAGTGTTGAACACATAGGCATCCAGGCTGAGGAGGTCAGAGGTGTCAGAGAACAGTAGGTACAGGTACTTGAGTGTCTCCCCCAGGAAGAAGCTCTCCATCTTGTCCCTGGGCTCAGGCTTCTGGGGATTCCGGACGTTGTTGATGGAGGAATAGCCTCCTGATCTCACCTGCCAAGGCCAAGGCCGTGCCACCAGGACTGGGGTGCCCGCTCCCATACCACGCCAGAACCCCTGCCCAACACATGGTCCCAGGGCAGGCTTGGGGTGGAGGGTACACAGGGTCAGCTGTGGTTCTACTAGAGACCCCTGGAACTGCCAACAACCCTCATGTGCCTGGGACAGAAACTGCTGTCCCCAGAACCCTAGCTGAGGAGTCTCCATGCCCACTTCCTCATGGCATAGGGCAAGAGACAGGCGCAGACGGTAGGGGCTGAGTTAGTGGAGGCTCAGCCACAGAGACAGCATCACAGTGTCTGTCTCCACTATGGTAGGCAGTGGGCCTAGAAGGGCACGACCTTCCCTGAAAATGGGCCTCATGTGCAGAATGCCAGGCAGCCCTGCCTGACCACAGCAGAGTAGCGCTACAGCCCTTGGTGCATGTCGGGGCTATAGCAAGGACCCACCCCCGAGGCCCAGCTGCCCTGAGACCCTGGGTCCACAAGCCACCTTGAGTCTGAGGCAAGCCTCTCCAACCCCACCCTCGCCACAGCCAACCAGAGCCTCGTGCAGCCTGGCCACACCACCACTAGGTAGCCATGTGCACTGGGACACACGCCTGGCGCTCACCCGCGTGAAGCTGTTGAAGCTCTGCAGGATCTCCCAGCCCCAGTCCTGGTACTTGGGGTCACCTGTGACGCGGTGCAAGTAGAACAGGCTCTCCACCGTCTCTGGTCGCAGCAGGTTGTGCCTGTCGGCCGGCTGGGGACACAGCTGTGCTCAGTGCAAGGCTTGTCTAATGGCACAGACCCCCTTCCCCCCACCTGACCTTGGCTCTAGCCCAGGCCCACCTTGACCTCAATGTCCTGGAGGCCTGGCTGGGGGGAAAGGTTGAAGTGCACAATCTCAGGACTCAGCCCTGTCTCCATCTGCCGGTTCATCTGGTAACAAGTCTCCATGAGCTCCCGGGCCAGTTGCATGTGGTCGGCTGGCAGGCCATGGTGGACGCCAAGAGCCAGCGTCCCTGGCAAGAAGCACACCAGGTGGTCCTGGAATCAGAGTGTCCATTCAGCCCAATCACAGGCCCATGCCTTGGGCTTACAGCCACAAAGGTAAACCAATGCTGGGCCCAGAGCTATCTCAGTCTCCAGGGTCCCCAGAACAGATACTCATCACAGCCTTGACAGCAGGAGCACGAGAAGCAGCTCAGCACTGGCCAGGGTCTCCTGCTCCTGGGCAAAAAGGGCTGCCGGGTTTCCCCAGACCCTCATGAGCACCTGCTGGGTGGCAGACACTGCAGGGAGGACCATGGTGGGGCCAGGCAGGCAGTAGAGGTCACCAGAGATGATGGCCACATGCCTTGGCCAAGACTTCACAGTTTTGTTTTGTTTTTTTGTTACCCCAGGTAGACTGCTGTGGTGTCATTATAGCTCACAGCAACCTCAAACTCCTGGGCTGGAGCGATCCTTCTGCCTCAGCCTCCCTAGTAGCTGGGACTAAGGCGAGGCCACGATACCCAGCTAGTGGGCATCCCATTTGTAGAAGAGATGAGCTGGTCTCCAACTCCTGAGGTCAGGCAATCCACCTGCCTCTCGGCCTTCCAGAGTGCTGGGATTACAGGTGTGAGCCACCACACCCAGGAACGTCACTGATCTTTCCAACACCCAGACTCAGGAGCCTTGGAGGCTGCAGAAAAGGGGCGAGCTCCTGAAGGCACCATGCAGCCTGCACACACTCACCATCTTGGCGCTGAAGCGGCCGTGGGCAAGTTCCCCCACAAAGGTGAGCTTGCTAGGCTCTGAATGCCGCAGCAGGTGCGTCTTCATTCCCTCAATGGCCTCGAGGTAATCTTCCAATAACCTGCAGAAAGCAGCAGCCACTCACCCACAGGTGCGTTGTTGGCCTCTGTGAGGGCCCAGAACAGGCTGGGACCGTCCACTTGACCAGTGACAGCAACACGGGCCTTCAGCTGGCACCAAGGAGCCCTGCACCATGAATGGCCCCCTCACCCCCACTCAGGCCACAGTGAGAAGTAAATTCAGCAGGAAGAGCATAGACCGTGCCTGGCGTGGGTGCAGTTTCCTGACAAAGAACTGGGACAAGCGGGGCTTCGGGAAGGTCACACCAAAGCTACGAAACAGGCCTCACTGTGTCTCCTTCTTCCCACCCTGGATCCACTGCTTCAGCAGGTACTCGTAGTAGCTGTCAGCCCTGGCGCCCACGGTGAACACTCCCAGGTGGGTGAAGAGCCCGCTGTGGGTGTTGATGAACATGGGCACCAGCCCGTCCTTCTTCCCAGACAGGGAGTGGATGTGCCTTGTCACCTCCTCCGCGGCCTCCTGCAGCACAGAGGGGGACGACGCGTTTTATCCGGCAAAGGGGCTCTGTGAGCACTGCCTCTTCTCTCCCGTCACTGCTGTTGCCGGCCATACCGCACATAGTGCCTGCACCGGGCAACACCCAGACCCACGATGGCCCGGCTGCCCCACCATGCCCTGACAACAGAGCTTATGTGTCCTCTTGTCATTTGATGGGGATGATATCTGATAACCACAGCCACTGTCCTCATGGCAACCTACCAACCTGGCCATTGGATATTGCCCTGAGTGGGGGCCCGGCAGGCACCTCTGCTTTCTGAGCCCCAAGTCACTCCTGAGCTTGCACCCTCCTAGACAGCTCCCAAGCACCCTCCAAGTTGCCAGAGACCTCAGTTCTTCTGAGCCCACCTGCAGGCTGGGCAGCATGTTTCCCGGGCACCCACAGCTCCAGCACATGTTAGCAGAATCTTTAGGACTCCGTATGGCCAGGACTTTCCTGGCTTCTACCGAACACACAAAACACACCCAAACCAACTAACTGTAAGGTCCTGTCTGCTCCTGGCGGGGGCAGAAGGGAACCTTCCATGAGCACACGGTGGAGATGCCCTCAACACTCCACGGGACTCACACAGATGGTGTCTGTTTCACTTCTTGCCAGTGCTCCTGGCCCCTCAAGTGGGGCAGGTCCAATTCACGATTAAGAAAAAGACACTTTAGGCTCGGCGCCCGTGGCTCAAGTAGCTAAGGCGCCAGCCACATACACCTGAGCTGGGGGATTCAAATCCAGCCCGGGTCTGCCAAACAACAATGACGGCTGCAACCAAAAAATAGCCAGGCGTTGTGGCAGGCGCCTGTAGTCCCAGCTACTTGGGAGGCTGAGGCAGGAGACTCGCTTGAGCCCAGGAGTTGGAGGTTGCTGTGAGCTGTGATGCCACAGCACTCTACCCAGGGTGACAGCTTGAGGCTCTGTCTCAAAAAAAAAGAAAGAAAGAAAAGACACTTTAGGCTGGGCATGGTGGTTCATGCCTATAATCCCAGCACCCTTGGAGGCCAAAGCAGGAGGATCTTTTAAACTCAGTAGTTCAAATTCAGCAGAGCAAGAGCCTGATCCTGTCTCTGCTAAAAATATAAAAACTAGCCAGGCATTATGGCAGGTGCCTGTAGTCTGAGCAACTCAGGATGCTGAGGCAGGAAGATTCTTGAGCCCAGGTGTTGGGGAGCTGCAGTGAACTGTGATGACAACACTGCACTCCAGCCTGGGTCACAGAGCAAGGACTCTGTCTCAAAAACAAAAAAAAACAAAAAAAAAAAACAGAGGCTCTAATATGAGTGAGACCAAGGGCATGAGCAACAAAGACCATGAAAACGACAATGTTCTATGCATCAAAATACATTATTAACAAAGTGAAAGGGAACCCACATTTGGTAAGGGGTTAATACACAGAACAAAGAACTCCCACAACTCAACATGACAACTCAATTAAAAAATAAGCCAAGAACCTGATTAGATATTTCTCCAAAGACATACGAATGGTCAGTAAGTATATGAAATAATGTTTAACTTCACTGGTCATCAGGAAAATGCAAATCAAAACCACAATGAAGTATCACCACGTCTCACTGGCTACCATACAGAAAAAAGAAAATGCATGTAACTGGCAAGGATATGGAGAAACTGGAGCCCTGTACACTGCTGTGGGGATGCAAAATGCTGTGGCCAGCGGGGAACACAGTTTGGTGGTTTCTCAAAATTGAAATACTGTGCCACCCAGCAAGTCTGCTCTAGGTACATACACAAGTGCCAAAAGCAGAGCTTCAAACAGGTGTCTGTATACCATGCTCACAGCAGCGTCACTCACAACAGCCAAAATGAAAACAAACCCAATGTCCCCTGAGAAGTGGGAGGTTAAACAAAAGGGGGTTTTTCCATGCCTGAAATGCCTCTCAAATTTGATCCTGAGTCACAAACCCTCTTGGTGCCTCAGTTTCCCCATTGCACGGATGAAACAGTGGTGACCGGCAGAAGCTTAAGGCACATGAGTGGTAGTCGGGACAGAGGGCTGGGTGCCAACCGCTGCTCAGGGCAGCGACCTCCTCACACACCAGCTGGTCAGCGAAGGGCCATGTGTGAGGTGCAATCTGGGCACTGGAGTGACTTCCTGAGCAGGAAGGGACACAGTGGAGGCTCTGTGGGGCTCTGTGTGGCCTCTCAGGGTGCTCTGAAGGACACCAGAGGCATTCAGAGTCCAGGTGCAGGCTCATGTTGGAATTCCGATGCTCATGGACCAGCTCTAGAAGACTGTGTAGCAGGGTCCACCCACATCACCCACGCGTGGCATCCATTTACCACGCAGACTCCCCTAGGGAAGGAAGTTGGGGCAGCAGCAAATGGCCCTGTGGATGACGGAGATGTCACTGGCAGAGGGACTCTCGTCAACTCCAGCACCTCAATACCTCAGTCACTATGCAGAACACCACAGAGCAAGGGTGCCATGCACTGATATGGAGGCGGCTCTGGACAGGCACCGAGTGGAGACTGAGCGAGCTCCACACAGCAGCTGGCCCTGCACCCCCAGCTGGCCCTGCACCCCCAGCTGGCTCTACACTCTCAGCCAGTCCTGTACTTCCAGCTGGCCCTGCACCCCTAGCCGGCCCTGTATCTCCAGCTGGTCCTCACTCCTAGCTGATGGCAGGGCAGGTGGGGACTTCTCTAGCCAAGGTCTTTCCTGCCCAAGACATTCATGTCTGCATAGCTCTCACCAGTCAAGGCCCAAGATTCGTTACGAAAAGCAGGAAAACAAGAGAGATAGGATCTTAGAGCACATGACCCAAGTCCAAGTCAAACTGTACTAACTATAATCACCAAAATCAGAAATGAAGGTGAGGGCACAACTGCAGACATGAACAGGACCACGAGGGAATGGTACCAACAACTGCATACCAACAAGTTGGCTCATCTAGATCAACAGGCAAATTCTAAACCTATCAAGGTTAGACTATAAAGAAATAGAAGAAATAGTAGCAATCATTCCCAAACCTTCCCTCAAAACATGAAGAGGAGAAAACACCTCCTGACTCACTCTACCAGGCTGGCAACACCTGGTCCCAAAGCCAGACAGACATACCACAGGAATGAAAACTGCAGACCAATATGCTTTGTGAACACTGATGTAAAAATCCTGAACAAAATACTAAATAGAATTTAGTAGCATATGAACAGGACTATACATGACCAAGCGGGATTCATCCCTAGAAGGCCAGCATGTTCAGTACAGGAAAATCAGTCAGGGCAACACACCCCAGGGACAGGGTGAGGGGACAGCACATGAGGCCTCAACTGATAAAAAGCATCTAACAAAAATCCTTTTGTGATAAAGGCTCTTAAAAAACTAGAAATTAAAGGAAACTACCTGAACACAATAAAAGCCATGTATGAAAAAAACGCAGCAAATATCATAAAGAAAAAAATGAAGTAGACCGGACATGGTGGCTCACGCCTGTAATCTCAGCACTCTGGAAGGCTAAAGTGGGCAGATCACCTGAGCTCACAGGTTTGAGAGCAGCCTGAGCCAGAGCAAGACCCCATCTCTAAAAATAGCCAGGTGTTGTAGCAGGCGCCTGTCGGCCCAGCTACTCGGAAGGCTGAGGCAAGAGAATCGCTTGAACCCAAGAGTTTGAAGTTGCTGTGAGCTGTGACACCACAGCGCTCTACCAGGGTGACAAAGTAAGATGCTGTCTCTAAAAAAACAAAACAAGGTGTGGTGCCTGTGGCTCAAAGGGCTAAGGCGCCAGCCACATACAACTGAGCTGGCGGGTTCAAATCCAGCCCGGGCCCGCCATACAACAATGACGGCTGCAACTAAAAAATGGCCGGGCGTTGTGGTGGGCGCCTGTAGTCCCAGCTACTTGGGGGGGCAGAGGCAAGAGACTCGCTTGAGCCCAGGCATTGGAGGCTGCTGTGAGCTATGATGCCATAGCATTCTATCCAGGGTGACAGCTTGAGGCTCTGTCTCAAAAAAAAAAAAACAACAACAGTAAAAAAACAAAACAAGGTGTGGTGCCTGTGGTTCAACGGGCTAAGGCTCCAGCCACGTACACCTGAGGTGGCGGGTTCGAATCCAACCCGGGCCCACCAAACAACAATGACAGCTGCAACCAAAAAATGGCCGGGCGTTGTGGAGGGCGCCTGTAGTCCCAGCTACTTGGGAGGTGGAGGCAAGAGACTCGCTTGAGCCCAGGAATTGGAGGTTGCTGTGAGCTGTGATGCCACAGGCACTCTATCCAGGGCAACAGCTTGAGGCTCTGTCTCAAAAAAAAAAAAAAAAAAAAAAAGACTAAACCTGTTACCCTCACTATCCTAAAGTGTTGCAAGTTAACACTTTGGCAATCTCTTCTTCCTACCCTTCTTTTTCCTCTAAAATTCCTATTCTGTCTGGTTGTCAAAAGCAACTCAGATCCCCATTACTACTTTTATACCCAAGCAAGTGGGGGTTTATGCTTTGGCCTCTGCATTTTAGGGGGCCCTGAGCTTTGGAGTTTCATCCTTAAAAATGCCAAAACCCTTCTTTGATTACTAGAATGAGCCAGGGTTGACAGTGCCATCCAAATGGGGTAGCCCAAGTTTGGACAAGAAACTGTATGGGTCCTAGTCCCCATTTCTCCCATGCAGAGTATCTTGACCCAGAATCTTTTCATGGATCAACGAGGTACTCTGAGATACTCAGAGACTCATGCCTAGAGACATGTCCCAAAGCCTAGGCCCCAGTTCTAGGACAGTATTCTAATGAGCAGATCACTCTAGTTGCACAGTTATTCCTCTCACAGAATTAGGAAGATTGGGCCTCCACTAGGTGCTGACATGTCAATTTTTACTGATTCAAATTGTTCATATAGATAGGAATTTGAAAGAACATAGTCTACCAGTGTTAACATCATTAATATTCTACTTATTTTTCCCTCCTACCAATTTCTCGAAACTTCTATTTTTCTTATTGTACAAAGAAATACATATTCTTGTAATACTTTCAAAAACAAAATTTACTCGTACTATTAACAGTTTCTCAGGTAAATTGGGAACCACTGCCATTGATGGGCTTATGAAGGGGGGATGGACCTCATTTTGTTCAAAGATATTTAAGAGAAAGCTTACATAGAGGTTTGTAGAAAGTGCTCCTTAGATTTAAAAAGAGATATAATAGGAGGGTGACATCAGCAAGATGGTAGAATAAGAAGGCCTGTATTCTTCTTTCTCCCATGGGAATACCAACATAACAATAAAACATAGACCATTGCCTTGAGAAATCAAGAAACCAGTTAATAGGCTTCTCTAACCCAGATAAGCATAAAATCTGCTGCATCAAAGATGGCAGGAAAAGTGATGGCATTTTTTTCTTTTTTTTGCCGTAGTTATCCCCCTAGCCTAGCACCATATAATTAGGGGGAAAAATGGCTTCTATATTGTCTCTGCAGAGGGAGAGAGAAGACTCCACTCTACGGATCATGTTCTGACTTTCTGTAGGAGAGTCTAAGCGGCAGTTATCTGTCTTATCTGTCTTGAAGCACTGGTGAGCTTCAAGCTTATCTGAGGGACACTAAGCACAAAAAACATTTGTGGAGTGTGCTGTGTCTCCAGAAGTCCTGTGACAGAGCAGACAGAGGCTGATAACAGCTTGGTGAGTCCTCCCTCAGGTGAGAAAAAAAGAAAAGAGTCTACGTTCAACATTCTAGATTTTTGAAGAGCTATCAAAGGAAGTGATTTTTGTGTCTCTATCTCTCTTTATTGGAACATAGATGGGACCTGGAAAACTTGAGATGCCTGGAGGACACAGGAAAAGAAAAGACTTAAGCATTATGGTGCACTCCAGAGGGCCTATGATATAATGCAGAGACGTCAAAGAGACCAGGAGATTATAAGCTCTTGAAGAAAAGAAACTAGCCAGGCCAGGCATGGTGGCTCATGCCTGTAATCTTAGCACTCTGGGAGTCTGAGGCAGTGGAATTGCCTGAGCTCATAGGTTTGACCAACCTGAGCCAGAGAGAGATTCTGTCTCAAAAAATAGCCAGGCTTTGTGGCAGGTACCCATAGTCCCAGCTATTTGGGAGGCTGAGGCAAGAGAATAGCTTGAGCCCAAGAGTTTGAGGATGCCGTGAGCTATGATGCTACAGCACTCTACTAGGGGCAACAAAGTGAGACCCTGTCTCAAAAAAAAATAAAATAAGAAAGAAACTGGCAAATTCTTCTAATTAGGAAACTACATACCCAAGTCAAGAGAAAACATATTTATAGAAAAAATTGAGAGGCCCCTACAATCTCTAGCTGACATAATTGGTAAAGGCCCTGAATGAAGCTGGTTTGCAAGTGGGTAGGTACCAACACAAAATTACAAAGAACATGAAGAAACAAGGAAAGTGACCCAGTAAAAGGAACAAAGTAAATCTCCAAAAACTGACCCTAGCAAATAGAGGTATATAAATTACCCAACAAATAAAAAAAAAAAATAAAAGACATGCTAAATGAACTCAGGAGAATAATGTATAGGCAAAATTAAATAGAAAATGATAACACCACTCTTTGCAATATAACTTAGATATAAAAGAGACAGAAAATATAAAAATGGACCAGATAGAAGTTTTGTAATTGAAGCATGCGATAACTAAAAGAATAAATATTTAGAGGGATTCAACATCAAATTTTGATTAAGTAGAAGAAACATTTCGTGAACTCAGAGACAGGCCATTTGAAATTATCCTATCAGGGGAACCAAAAAATAAAAATAAAAAGAATGTTGAAGAGTGGAAAAATAATCTATATTTTATGTAAACCTCATGAAATTGATTAAAAATCTATAGATGATATACAAATGAAAACAAGAAAGAAGTCAAATCACAATAAAAAAAGAACAACAACACCAGAGGAAGATAGCAAGAGAGAGACAACAAACTAAAAGACATGCAGCAAACAACTGTCACAATAAATACTAAGTCCTTCTCTATTAATAATTACCTTAAATTCAGATGGATTAAACAGCCTAATAAAATGGCATAGAGCACTTCACTTGATATAAACAAACATAGAAACTAAAAAACACAAGATACACCTATATGTTGTCTATACAAGACTCATTTTAGATTAAGGAACACACAAAGGTTGAAGGTGAAAGTAGGGAACAATGATATTAAATGCAAATAGTAAGCAAAAGAAAGTAGGGGTAGTGATACAGACAAAATAGGCTTTAATTGAAAAAACTGTCATAAGAGGCAGAGAAGGACATTATATGATGATAAAATAAATTCATCAGGAAAACATCACAATTATAGTTGTTTATGCATCCAACATGAGCAAATTAGGTATACAAGGTGAACATTGACAGAACTGAAGAGAGAAATAGCAACACAATGATATAGGATATTTGAATACCCCACTTTCATTAATGAATAGAACATACATACAGAAGATCAATAAGGAAGCAGAAGATTTGAATAAAACCATAAACCAAATGGAACTAACAGATGTAAACTGAGCATTCTACCCAGCAACAGAAGAATACTCATTCTTTTCAGGAGTCTATGGGAAATTTTCCAGTATCGATCACATGTTAGATCATGAAAAAAATTTAAGAAAATTTAAATCTTAACAAATATCTTTTTATAACACAGAAGAATAAAACTAGAAGTCAATAATGGAAGAAAAACTTGAAAATTCACTAACGTAGAATTAATAATAATGAAAATAATACAATAAAACCAATTGGTCAATAACCAATAGGTCAAAGAAAAAAAAACAAAGGAACATTAGAATATTTCTTGAGACAAATGAAAAAGAAAACACAAAATAGAAAACTTGCTGTTAATTTACCAAAAACAGTACTAAGAAGGACGTTTATGCTGATGAATACCTATGTTTAAAAAAAAAGAAACAAATAAATATCTCAGCCTAGGGAAAGAATTGTGACGACCCCACTGGTAACCATAGCAACAACAATAAATAAATAAATTGGATCTGATGAAGTTATAAAATTTCTGCACAGCTAAGAAGGCAATCAGCAGAGTGAAGAGACAACCTATAGGATGGGAGAAGAGATTTGTATGCTATGTATCTGACAAAGGGCTGATAACCAGAATCTACTTAAGAACTTAAGCAAGTCCATAAGAAAAGATCAAACAACTCCATTAAAATCCAGGCAAGAGACATGAACAGAAACTCTTTATATGAGGACTGATGAATAGCCAACAAACACATGAACTCATTATTCCTAATTATCAGAGAAATGCACATTAAAATCACCCTGAAATATCACTTAACCCCAGTGAGAATGGCTCACATCATAAGATCCCAAAACAAAATATGTTGGCATGGGTGCAGAGAGAAGGGAACACTTATGCATTCTTGGTAGGACTACAAATTAGTACATACTCTATGAAAAGAAATATGGAGATTTGGCAAAGAACTAAATGTAGACCTACCTTTTCTTTTTTTTTTTTTTTTGTTTGAGACAGAGTCTCACCATGTAACCTTTGGTAGAGTGCTGTGGCATCACAGCTTGCAGCAACCTCAAACTCTTGGGCTTAAGTGATGCTTTTGCCTCAGTCTGCTGAGTAGCTGGGACTACAGGGTCTGGCCGCAAGACCCAGCTATTTTTTTGTTGCAGTTGTCATTGTTGTTTAGAAGGCCCAGGCTGGGTTTGAAGCCTCCATCCTTGGTGTATGTGGCTGGTGCCCCAACTGAGCTATGGGCACCGTCTAGAACTACCCTGTGATCCTGCAATTCCATCAGTGGGTATCTAGCCGAAAGGAAAAAAAAAAGGACTTTTTACCATAAGGACATTTGCACTTAAATGTTTATAGCAACAAAATTCACAATTCACAATTGCAAAGATGTGGGAACAACTCACATGCCCTTCAACACATGAATGGATTAACAAATTATGGTATGTGTATACCATAGAATGCCATTCAGCCACAAAACGATGGAGATTTTATCTTTGGTAACAACTTGGATAGATTTGGAGAACATCTTCCTAAGTAAAGTATCACAGAATGTAAAAATAAGCATCTAGTATACTCTTATTAAATTGGAACTAGTAGGTTAATAACAATATGGTCACATAAAAGAAAAGCTCAATTAAATTCAGGTAGGAGGGGAGAGGTGAAAGGGGTTAGATAAATTCCCACTCAATGGGTACATTGCAGGGATATATTGCACACTTCCTGGGTGGAGGACAAAACTACAATTAACACTAATCTTACACTGTTTTTTTTAGCTTGGCTATTGTTGGTATATATAAAGGCTACAGATTTATGAGGGTTGATTTTGCAACCTGAGACACTGCTATATTCCTTGTTCACTTATAAGAGTTTTGTAGTAGAAGCCTTGGTGTTTTCCGGATATACAATCATAGCATCTGTGAAGAGTGAAAGTTTGATCTCTTCTGACCCTATATGGATACCCTTGATTGCCTTTTCTTCCCTAATTGCAATGGCTAAAACTTCCATTACAATGTTAAAGAGCAGTATAGACAGTGGGGAACCTTGCCTGGTTCCTGATCTGAGTGGAAATGATTTCAATTTAACTCCATTCAATACAATATTGGCTGTGGGTTTGTTGTAGATGGCCTCTATCAGTTTAATAAAAGTCCCTTCTATACCAATTTTCTTAAGTACTCTGATCATGAAGGGATGCTGGATATTATCAACAGTTTTTTCTGCATCAATTGGGAGAATCATATGATCTTTGTTTTTAGTGCCAAAGAAGATGAAATATTTGGGAGTTTACCTAACAAAGGACGTGAAAGATCTCTATAAAGAGAACTATGAAACTCTAAGAAAAGAAATAGCTGAAGATGTTAACAAATGGAAAAACATACCATGTTCATGGCTGGGAAGAATCAACATTGTTAAAATGTCCATACTACCCAAAGCAATA